>CAKNWT010312496.1:0-14169 GCA_932066315.1 Andricus coriarius | reverse complement strand
TGGAGAGAAATATTTCTTTGAATCAAAGAAATATTAATTGAAGACAAAAATTTGCATTTTAAACCAAGTAAGTGACTCACTGTTCCAAATGAATGTGCCATGAATGGGAATGAATATTTCTTTGAAATAAGAAAATGTGAATTGATGGAAAGAAATATATTTTAAAGTCAAGCAAATATTTTATAGGCTCAAAAAACTATTTCTCTGCATTAAGTTTTTAAATATTTGAAGCAAAAAAATATCCCACTGATTCAAACAAATATTTCTTTGACCTAAACAAGTGCAATAAAGTAAGTTCGTACTTCAACTGTAGTACATATTTTCCTGAATGAACAAATGGATTCTTTTAGCCTCAATTATAATTAACATTGATATTATTATACATATTTAATTTAAACAGAGTGCAAAATTTAACCTTTTAATGTGTGTTTTTTAATGTAATTCTTTTTAAAGTTAATTTTTTAATTATAATTTTCAAATAACAATTGAACAATTATTGATTGCAAACGACTTTAATTTAAAAAAATGTAACCTCTAATTAAAAATGTGATTGATTATAAACGATCATTTGAAAAATGTTTGAGTTTTAATGAGATTTCTTTCATTCAAATGAATCAAAGTTTTATTTTTTCAAACATTTTTTAATTAAAAATAATTATTTCATTGCAATGATTATATCGACTTTTGGCATGGAATAAATATTTTTTTTCAGTTTAATGATTATACATTTATATTACAAGAATATTTTTTAAATTTAAATGAAGTTTTCATAGTGTTGATTGTGATGAGTGTTAGAATGCAATAAATATTTGTTTAGTTAAATAAATATTCATTATTCTTCAATTAATATTTCTCCAGTTTAACTCATTATTTGCCTGCAATGATTATGTCAACTTCTAGCATGCAATACATATTTTTTCAATTTAATGGATATATATTTGTATTAAAAGAATATTTTTGAAATTCAATCCGTTATTTTATTGTATTGATTACGATAATTGTTAGAATGCAATAAATATTTGTTTAACTGAATGAATATTCATTTATATTGAATAAGTAGTTCTTCAATTTAAGTCATTATTTTGTTGCAACAATTATATCAACTTATAGTGTTAAATAATTTTTTTTTAACTGAACAAATCTCGATTTATTGTGAAAGAATATTTTTTAAATTTAGATAATTGTTTTATTGTTATGATTTTGACAGTTCTTAGCATGGAATAAATATTTCTTCAATTCAATGAAAATTCATTTCTCTTGAGTGAATATTTTCTTGACTCACAAAAAATAAATTAATAGCTCCAATGATGTATGAATTATTCGATTTTGAAACATATTTATCCCTTTCAAGGAATCGATTTTATTGGACTAAATAAGGAGTTCTTTAGGCGCCTAAAACACATTCAATAAACCTAGGCTCCTACCTTCTAGGAAATCATTTCTTTGACTTAATATTTTTCACATTTGATGCGAAGAAATATTTATTCATATTAAAGACATGTCACCAAAGAAATCATTTCCTTGAATGAATGCGTGAATCTTTTGCATCTAAACAATATCAACTTAACTGAATATTTAAGATTATTGAAAGTACTAAAAACAAACCAAAAATGTTTAATAGCAAATAGCTCGAATTAAACGATTAAAAATTAGGAGACATACAATTTTACATAACATTCATTTCTTTTAATATATATAGGGAAACAAAACAATCATGAGCAGGTAGATTAGATTGGCTCGGAAAAACACATTATCAGACCCATGGTCTCAACAAACAATTATTAACACACCTACCGAATGAGAACATAATTATTATTTTCTTATGAAGTAAGAAGAGTTTTTCATGAAGAATGTGAAGGTTAAAGTCAATCCAGCGGGCTCCACTAATGATAATATGCCTAAATTTTAAATGCGACGAACTTTAGAAACGTGTGCAAAAAAACAAGATAAGAGTCATAAGGCTCTCGGCCTATATATCGTTGAATTTCCAAGAGAAAATTCTTCTTTCGGGATACCACCATACGATTACTAGACTCTACAATTTACTCATCTCAAGGCTGAATCTTCGAAAAAATCAAAAAAGAAGTAAGAGTTTAAATATAAATCTAAAAATACATTCCTAATAATATACTTTATATGATTTCAGGAAATTCAGGATTTTAAAATGATCCATCGAAACCTGATTGCGACTATTCTTTTCAGTGTTATTTTACGAGCGAGTAAGTTAAATTCTGAAAAAGCTTTTCAATACGTTTTATAATTTTTTGTTAATGGCTTCTTGTAATAAAGCTATACAATTTTTGTTTATTTTTTGCAGATGCATTTAGTTATAAAGATGCTAAAAACTGGGGCAAAAAATATCCAGATTGTAATGGAAAGCATCAATCTCCCATAATGATAAATCAAACTATGGGACCGGATTTTCCAGTATTCGCTCATGAAGTGAGGTTTACAGACTTGAAAAAATTACCAAAAAAAATGACCATGAAGAATACTGGTCACACTGGTATTAAACTTCAATGATTTGAATTCATGAATTTCATTTTGTTTATTTTATTACATACACTATTTTAACTTTCTCATAATACAGTGGAAATAAAAGCTGATTGGTCTGGAAAACCTCCCAGGTTTACTGGTGCAACCCTTCATGGGACTTACGTATTTGAAAAAGCCACTTTCCATTGGGCCCAAAAAGCGGTAAGTGCTGCATGTGTTTTTAAAACTCTCTAAATTTCAATTATTGAAATTTCGCTAATTGTACTAGTGATATCCTACTATTTGAATCAAAAAAGAAACAAATAGAAAATGTTTTTTAAGAAACGCGGAATCATAGCATTATTGTGCAATATTGTGAAACTTGTAAACAGGCTACGTGAAACACTAGAATTATTTACACACCTACTTTCATTACCTTAATCATTCAAGGCTGAAAATAATTTCACAAAATCTTGATTTTATATCGAAAACAACAGCATTTAAATCGTAAAATGGTCAAATATTACTCTTTTATGAGTCAACAATTTGGTTTATAAATCAATTATTGAAATTTCAACTAATTTATATTTAATGAGTAATTAATGGAATCATTACTGAAGATTGTATTAATGATAATAATTTTAATTCTAACTGTACGAATAAAAAGTTTTCCGTGGGAATAGACTACGATCCTGCGCTCGGAAGCCATGAGCCTGCGTAAGTCAAAAATGCTCTATTGATCTTTTGGCTACCGCTCACACTGAACAAACGTTTGATAATAAATTCAATATATTTATTTTGGTTCTAGTATGATGGATATGGAGATGGACATGTTTTTCTATAAAACAGATCTGAAATCATTTGAGAAGGCACAATCACAAAAGCACGGTCTTACAGTTATCAAAGTGTGGTTAGCGGTAAGAAGTACATATTAATTAGTTCATACATTATCTTTCAATAAGCGGTTATTTACTATTTTTTACGAAATAGAAATATGGTGAGAAACTTACTTTATCATATGTTAGTTAATTTTTAAATTGCAATTATCTCAAGGTTACCACAGTCTCAATTATCTAAAAAAGTGACATATATAAACAGAAAAGATTTCGAAATCAATTAAAAATTCCTCGAAGTTTTGTTTAATAATCTAAAATCTTTAAAATTCTTTAAAATATTAGGTAATACCTTGAAATATTGGAAATCCCAAAATCATGGGAAATTCATAAATAAAATTTTTTATTGTCGTATTTTCTTATTTTTCCAATTTACTACCAGACTTTACAAAAAAGGGAATCCACAAGAGTGTACATCTCCAAAAAATCAGAAAAATTTACAGAATTTATGCCGAAAAAGTTTTTTTTTGCTTTAGGATAACAAATGTTTAGAATATTGCAATTAGATCATCATTAGGCTATATTTTGCTACATTGAAAATCTTATATATTTATAGGAACATTTTGAACGCAATGTTTAAATATATATTTTAGAAAGTTCAAAACACGAGTTATTTGATGTTCAATAACGATTTTTATCATATACTATTCTACCATTTCATTAATGTTTGAACACTATTTTTTTTTGTAATAGATATCATTCACAGATCTTGATTCTAAATTATCTTATTGTGATATTCTGAATATTTTTAATCCTAGGTCGGAAAAGAACAACTTTTGATTTGCAAAGCCTGTAAATACCTGTAGATTCTTGTAGCTGTGCTTTTGTATAAATTCTTGTAGGAAATTGAAAATACCGCAAACTGAAAAAATATACAAACAAAGTGCAAAATTTGTCGGAATAACAAATGCAATTTGTAATTGCAAGTATTTTTTTCTGTGATGTATTATCTTCATTTGTAGGTTTCTGTAAAAAAGGTTTCAATTTGTTGTACTTTTTTCTAATAATTTATCTTCAGGGTTTTTCTTTAAGAAAAACCATACATTATTGACACATTTGTAAAATCTGTCAGCTTCTAGGATCTGGCGATCCCATAAAGATGTTTGACCACCTGGAAGAGAGCCTACATAAGGTACAATCCCCCAATACGACAGTAGAAATACCCCCGATTCGTATAGCAAGTATCCTGGATGATGTGCCACAACTTGCATTGTACGAGGGTTCATTAGATTATCCACCTTGCTCAGAATCTGTGAGTTGGTTCATATATGATATTGCACGTTCTATTACCGAAAACATGGTAAGAATCTATATTTCTTGAAAGTATGCAGAAATTATTGCGCAATTTTATTCAAAACTAATATTTTGCATTCGTACTTTCTCTTTCAGTTACATGCATTCAGGAAAATAAAGTTGTCTGATGGAGACGTGTCGAATTTCAGACCATACCAGGCTTCAAACAATCGTAAAATTTGGAGGGTGTATCCTGAAAGGAACTAAATTTCGGTAAAGGGCTGCGCTTGGGAAAGGTTTTCTGCAGTTTTCCTTTCCCTTGGCCAAAGTTTTGAGCGAATGCGAGCGCCTCTAATAAAAATTCGGCTGCAGACGATAGGGGTTAGTTAGTATGGTTATGGGTTTTATTATATGCGAATTTCCAAGAAGAATGTAGATGTTTGTAATAAAATAAAGTGTTTCGTTGTATGAATGATTTTTCCTTTCAGTTATTTCAAGTACTTGTATGAAGCAATTAGTCGCTGTCTACTGTTGGATTAGAACATATGAAACCTATTAGAATTATGAATGTTCTACTAATCATTGGTGGCTCACTTTTGCCTAATCAAATCTGCATAATATCACTGATAATTAGTTATGTTTAACTAATTTTGGTTGAGAGAGACCTCAAAGTACCTTTTTTATAGGAAAAAAAGTAACACGATTGAAATAAGCGCCTTTGGCATACAAGTTTATAGTTTTTCAGGCTTATGCTTATTTAAGGCAAATGCTTTTCACAGATTTGGCTAAATAATAAAAATTCTGCTCAAAAGTGGCACTTTAGGTATCCTGAATAGGCATAATTAATTAATACGTTGATCTATATTGATCCCATATTGATACGTTCTAATTTGAAGATCCTATAATTTTTTATTTTTCTTAATTTTGTTCAAACAATCAGAGGGCAATATTTTGAAAATGAAAACTGACTATTATCTGTTCACTTTACGAAGAGAGAATCATAGAGAAAACTTCAAAATTATTTATTAACATTACATAATATTATATAGTGTCATAAAACATCAGATAATATTACATAACACAAAATTACTTCTTTCTAATTACTAAAATTATTGTCTTGTCCACTACATATAAACTATACATAACTTTTTTACCTGGGATAGGTAAAATTGTGAAACTCGTGAATAAGTAACGTCACCTTAGAATGGAAAAAACAATATTATTCACACACCAATTCTATTCCATCTCAGTTTATTTACGTTAAAAATAACTCCATGGAAATACTACACAATTCGATAAAACGTAAAAGTAAACCTGAACCAGAAATCTTATGATTTCGAAACATCTAAACTAAAAATTAAAACATTTGAAATTTGAAATCACAAAGGAGCTTTGTCTAATTTGAATAAGTTTTATCATACCGGGTTCAAAATTAGACACCGTATTTTTTTTAAATTGCAAACCATACACAATTGAATATCTTTCGGTTAGAAGCTTTCAGTATTAAACAAATTTAGCCAACGAACTTAGTAAAAACATTCAAATTTCTTTAAAAAGTACAATATCAAATCAGAATTCATCTTCACGTTGCACAGTTTTAAATTGGAAACCTTCAAATCTGAAAAAGATCAAATTGAGTGAACGTAAAAGTATTATATCACCAAAAAAGTAATAAGAACACTACTGTTCCAGTTATTGGGATATCTGGATTACGAATCTAAATGATTTTCAGATGCTTGGAAATCAATTCATATAAACATGTAAAATTGCTTCTTTGAAAAATTGGGTATATCATTTCTTTAGAAGCATAAAAATAATTTAAATGTATTAGAGACCTCTCAGAGGAATAGATGACTAACGCTGCTTTACAAGCATTTTTTTCGCATATCTCCTTAAGTATGTGAAATGGAAAAAACACCTGTGAATAAAAATATTAATTTTAGTTAGACGCGTCTTTTTTACTATTCTGTATATTTTTGCGTTATAATTTGCTGTTTTTGTAAAAAATGGATTTTTCTGTAAAAATAGACAAACTCGTGACAAGCGACCTCTAAATATTATTCGATTTAATTATCCTTTTACGTGGTTCAGTTTTAACCTAAAACGAAACAGAATTTGAAAATGAAAGTTGAGATTTGGAACTTCCTTTTTAACCTTCCTAATCCTGAATGATAATGCTCTCAAAAGAGGAAAAATAGTGTAACTTTGCACGAAAATCAGGAATTAATTCTTTAAAATAAAAATAACATAAATTCCATATTGAATACAATACGATACTCTGCAACTTCCTAAGATTTCAGGTCAAAATACATTGCAACTTAAAGGAAATTGTTGAATTTTTGACCAACAAAGTTTTTCAACCAGAAAATATGGCTTTCCTACTGTAAAAGATAAATTTTCAATTCAAAAGCACGCATGTTAAAAAAAAACCGTTGACTTTTTTAGCTTCCAAGCACAGAGATGAATTTTCGAACTACAAGGATGCATTTTCAATCAAGTTTTCAAATTTTTAAACAAGAAATATTAAAATTTAACCTAAAACTGTTTTTAATCTTCAACAAAAAAGTTCATTTTCAAAAAGACGACTTTTCAACAAAACATGTGAATTTGATACCAAATAGTATAATGTTAACTCATTAGTGATACATTCTTCACCAAAAATGGATCAATTAAATTTGTTCTAAAAATTAATTTTCGAAAAAATTGATTAATAATCAAATCAATAGTTGAATTTTTATCCAAAACCAATAATTTTTAACCAAGAATAATCATTTTTTACAAATCAAGATAAAATTTTCAATAAAATACATAAGACTTCAACCAAAAAATCTCATATTTCTCTCAAAACACAAATCTTCAATTGCATGGTTGAATGTTTAACTAAGAAAGACAAACTTTTAATCAAGAATGGAAAACTTAAATTTTCAGTTAAGAAAATTAATTTTCAAAGAAAAAATAAAGACATTATAACGAAATGGTCATATTCTCAACGGCAGAGATAAATTTATAATAAAAAAAGTGAGTTTTCAACGAAACTGTTGTATCCTTCACAAAATAATTTAATTTTTGAGTAAATAGTTGAATTTGTTACCAAACGGGATAATTTCCGAACAAAAAATATAATAGTAGGCGTTTTAACCAGAAAGAATAAACTTTCACCCAAAAATAGTTGGATTATTGTGTTTGATTTTACTAATTCAGTTCATATTAAAACGGGAAACAGGGAAAAGGAGAAAAAGGTGAAGTTTTTTAAAAACTATGGACAAAGACGAATTTTCTAAAAAAGAATAAAAGAGTAAAATGATGAAGGAAAGGTTGTGAAGTCTTAAATATGAATGTTACCTTCTAAACTGTATCGTTAGACGGGCATCTTTCGCACAATTTGGAAACTTTTTAAATTCTATCATCCTGCCAACCATATTTTTATGAGGCGCCCCTAAGCCGCGCATAAGGATCTGAAATAGGGGGATAAAAAATACTAAAACCTATAATAATTACACGGCCCATTTGAGAATCGATAAGGAGACTTTTTTTAGTTTTAATTCAGATAGAATGAAGTTAGCTTTTTATTATTCAAAGATCAAAAGTTGCTATTTACATTTGACAAAAACAAAAATTGCAAATAGCTTGCAAATTGCAAATTGCTTGAAATATTTGACTTGGTTAATGTTATTATGCTCTACAAACAAAAATTCTGGTCAACTTTCGGTTCTCTATTGGTTCAAAAAAATGATTAGCGGTTAACTTTCGATATCTGAACTGGCAAAATGTAACTGATTACTCATTTTTAACTTTAATTAAACAATAAGAAGCGTTAGTGTATATATGAGGCAGCAGAAATTCTTTTAATTAGAAATGCTCCCAGTACTAAAAATTAAATAATTTTGTATTTCAATTTGTTTTAAATTCACAATATCAAATGAGAAGTCAGTTTCGCATTGTTCAATTAAGAATGTCAATCCTCGAAAACTGAAGAATAGCAAACTGAATGCACGTACAAATTTCGCAATGCCAAGAGTACTAAAAATACTGCTTATTTTAAAATTATAAATAGTTTCAATTGAACGATTAAAGAATATGAGAATCACGAGAAAATATTTTCAAATTCAAAGGCTTTTGAAACTGGACGACTTGAAACTTGTGTACCCGAAATAACACATTATTAAAGCTTCTTATTAGCTGATGCCTAGGAGATGATTCATGTATAATATACCCATGATTTCAATAAACAATTATTTTAAAAACTACAGCATGAAAACAGAATTGAGCCGCTGGATAGTGTAAAAGCATATAAAAGTAACATGGCCGTTACAGTTGGACCCTGTTGTCTTCAAAATCCATTTTGAAAATTAAACTTTTGAAACTTCCCTTAGACTATCCAGAGGTTCAATTATTCTTTTATGAAGGCTTCGGTAATCAAATATTATTAAACTTCAAATATTCATATTTTTTAAATCTTCCTTTAAAATTTTGTTGAGTTTAAAGAACTTACATTGACATATACATATTACGCGATAGTAAGATTCTTTTATGAAGAATGTTAAGGATAAGGTCAATGTCACTGGCCTCCAATGATGATATCACTAAATTCTAAATGCGATGAACTTCAAAAAAATGTGTAAAACTAAATTCACGACACAATCATGTGCATAGTAAACTTTGAGAAATGAAGCCAGGTAGGATAAGAATCTCGACCTACATAAAGTCGTTTGTTCAAGAGCTAATCATTTTTTTATAATACCAGCATTCGATTAGTAGACTTTAAAATTCATTCACCTCACTTTTGCAAAACATATACCTGCCATTGATACATTTTTTGTTTTTCACAAACTCTCTTGCTTCATGTTTATAGCAATCTTTATAAATAAAAACCCTCGATGAGCACTTTTCTTTTTAAGTGTGTTATTATTCGTTGACAAATATAAAACTTTTTATTTTCGTAATATTTTCTCGAACGACAAGATATTATTTATTCAAAACCTTTTAGGCAATACATTTTTTATACATCCGATTCCTTGACTAATTGCAATTTTCTATGGAAAACTAGAAAAATGTACAAGTTTCAAAATTGGAATGTGCGTGTGTCATTTTGAGATTGTACAAAATTCTTATGTTGCTCAACTTTGTTCAAACAATCAGCAGGCTATGTTTTTGAATTGGGGCATGTTACATCACGTTTTTAATTTCATATTGTGACCTTCTAATTATTTCAATACATCGCGTTATTTTATTAAACTTTTTTATGTTCCACGTTCTCCATTTTTATAAAACAATCGAAATAGTCTTATGTAGGTGTTAAATCATGAATATTAATATCAAAACAAAGAAGAAAATGTATATATTTACAAATATTTCAGGATGATCCCTAAAACTGTACGAAACAAATTTCTGGTCATTTTCCAGTTTTCTTCTGGTTCGTAACATTTTTTACCGGTAACCTCCTTATGAAGGAAAAAACAAATTTATTTACACACTAAATTTATTTCACCTTAGATTATTTACGTTTAACATGATTCTACAAAAAACTACAAAATTTGATTTAATACAGAAGCAAATATGACATAGAAATCGTCTGATATCGAATCATCTAAACTACAAATTAAAACATTTGAAATATCAAATCACGAAGGAGCATCATCATATTAGAATAAGTATAATTATGCGGGGTTCATAATTAGACCTTGCTTTAAAATTACATATACATAATTGTAAAAATTGCAAAGAAGTAGCCTTCATAATTAAAGAAGTTAGAATTTGAAGCTTGAAAAATGAGAAAAATTCCAATCAAGGCTAACTCTTTTTTTCTCTAAATTAACAAAAGTAAAAAAAATCAGGCACTGATGAGGGTTCTTCTGAAGAAAATTAGGACGAATGGTCGGACAGATGGACGGATCAATAACTTCGAAGCATCGAAAACTGAAATTCTACAAATTTAAAATATTTCGAATACTAGAAATGGAATAAATTAGAATTTTGAATTTTTTAAATTTCACAATATAAAATCAGAAGGCCTCTTCACATTGTGCAATTTGAAATTGAAAACTCGAAAAACTGAAGAATAGCAAACTATGACATGTAAATATTTATGAATTCTGAAAGTGATAGGAACATTAAAAAATTTTTATTGTAAATTGCTCGAATTTAACGATTGTAAAACAAGAGACTTTCAAAGTTTTAATTGAAATCTTAGGGAAGAAATAAAAATCATGAGCAGGTAGATTAGATGAGCTCGGAAAAACAAATTATTAGAGCATCTTATTTACGGGTGCCTTGGAGATAATTGATGTCTGATGTACCCATTGTCTCAAAAAACAATTATTAAGAAACCTACCGAATAAGAACAAAATTATTTATTTATGTAGTCTTCGATAATGAATTAGTATGGAATTTTGAATAGTTATATTTTCAAAATCTGTATTTAAAATTTGTTTGAGTAGAAAGAGCTTAAATTTACAAACGCTTTTAAATTGAGATTATTATGGGTTAAAAATAGTAAATTTTTATTGAAAAACGTACTGAGTAAGAAGAGTCTTTTATGAAGAATGTGAAGGTTAAAGTCAATGTCAGATTTTTCTCCTACAGGTAGCGCATCAAAAATTTAGTGGGCTCCACTCATGATATGACTAAATTATGAATGCGATGAACTTTAGAAACGTGTGTAAAAAAAATAAGATAAGAGTCATAAGGCTCTCGGCCTATATATCGTTGAATTTCCAAGAGAAAATTCTTTTTTCCGGATACCAGCATATGATTAGTAGACTCTACAATTTACTCATCTCAAGGCTGAATCTTCGACCAAATCAAAAAAGAAGTAAGAGTTTAAATTTTAATCTAAAATTACATTCCCAATAATTTATCTTATATGACTTTGGGAAATGCAGGATTTTAAAATGATCCATCGAAACCTGATTGCGACCATTCTTATCAGTGTCATTTTACGAGCGAGTAAGTTAAATTCTGAAAAAGCTTTCCAATACATTTTATAATTTTTTGTGAAGAAGCGAGAGATTTTGATGTAAGTTTTTGTAACTAGTCATGATATAATATTGTAGTAATTCTGAGTGTAAATAAATACACATCAGAAAGGTCATATGTTTAATTGATAAATAATTAGCAGCATTAGTTCTAGAAAAGTGATACAAATAATACAAGTTACGATTTAGGTAATGGCTTCTTGCAATTAAGCTATACCATTTTTGTTTGTTTTTTGTAGATGCATTCAGTTATAAAGATGCTAAAATCTGGGGCAAAAAATATTCACAATGCAAGGGGGAATATCAATCTCCTATAATGTTGAATCAAACTGTGGGAGAGGATTTTCCAGTATTCGCTCAAGGGGTGCGGTTTACAGACTTCAAAAAATTACCAACAAAAATGACCATGAAGAATACTGGTCACACTGGTATTAAACTTTGATAATTTGAATTTATGAATTTCATTTTGGGCATTTCATTTTATACACTTTTTTAATTTTTCCTTGATACAGTGGAAATAAAAGCTGATTGGTCTGGAAAACCTCCTAGGTTTACTGGCGGAACCCTTGATGGGATTTACGTATTCGAAAAAGCCACTTTTCATTGGGCCAAAAAACCGGTATGTGTTGCATAAGTTTTTAATACTCTACAAATGTCAGTTATTGAAATTTTGCTAGTTGTACTTGTAACATTCTACTACTTGCATTAAAAAAAGAAACAAATAGAAAATTTTATTTAGGAAATTCGGCCTCGTAGCATTTCCAAATGTACTGACACGGCGAGAGTGCAATGTTGTAAAACTTTTAAACAGTCTGAAACGATAAAATATTACTCTTTTATGAGTCAACAATTAGGTTTATAAATCAATTATTGTAATTTCAACTAATTTATATTTAATGAGTAATTAATGGAATCATAACTTATTTTGGCTTTAGTATGATGGACATGGAGATGGACTTGTTTTTTTTATAAAGCAGATTTGAAATCATTTGAGAAAGCACAATCACAAAAGCACGGTCTTACAGTTATTAAAGTGTGGCTCGAGGTAAGAAGTGTATAATAATTAGTTCAAACACTTTCTTTCAATAAGCGGTTATTTAGTAATTTTTACGAAATAGAGATATGGTGAGAAATTTACTTAATCATAAGTTAGATAACTTTTTAATGTTATTTGTCTCAGAGTTACCACAGCCTCATTTAGCTAGAAAAAGTGACATATACACACAAATCAATTGAAAATTCCTCGACATTTTTTTAATAATCTAAAATCTTTCAAATTCTTGAAAATATCTGGTAATACCTTGAAATATTGCAAAACCCTAAATCCTGCAAAATTTATCAATTTGCTAAAGAAAAAAATTGATACAAGGAAGCAAATAATTTTCACAATTGTGATTTTTTGTTAATATGTGTACAAAAACGTAAAAAGATTTTTGCAGAAAAGTTGAAAAAAATTACAGTCAAGCACAAATTTCCACAATATAAAATTTTTTATTGTTGTATTTCATTGTTGTTTAGATTTACGACTAGGATTTACAAAAAAGTGCATCTACAAGAGCTTACAACTCCAAAACATTAGAATAATTTATAGAATTTATGCCGAAAAAGTTTTTTTTTCTGGCTTTAGGATAACAAGTGTTTAGAATATTGGAATTAGACAATCATAAGGCTATAGTTTGCTACTTTGAAAAACCTATATCTTTCTGGAATATTCTAAAACCAATGTTTAAACATATATTTTAAAAAGTTCAAAACACGAGTTATTTGATGTTCAATAACGATTTTCATCATTTACTACTCTACTATTTTTGTACCGTTTGAGCATTAATTTTTTTTGGTGATAGATATCATTCAAAGATCTTGATTTTGAATTATCTTATTGTGATATTCTGAATATTTTTAATCCTAGGTCGGAAACGAACAACTTTTCATTTGCAAAACATGTAAATACCTGTAGATTCTTGTAGTTGTGCGTTTTTATAAATTCTTGTAGGAAATTGAAACTACCACAAACTGAAAAAATATACAAACAAAGTACAAAGTTCGTCGGGATAACAGATTCATTTGTACTTCCAAGTATTTTTTGCTGTAATGTATTAAATTTATTTTTAGATTCCTGCAAACAAATTCTCGATTTTTTGTACTCTTTGTAATAATTTTTCATTAGGGTTTGTCTTTAAAAACAATTCATACATTATTGAAACATTTCTGAAATCTGACAGATTCTAGGATCTGGCGATCCCGAAAAGATTTTTGACCACCTGGAAGAGAGCCTACATAAGGTGCGATCCCCAAATTCAACAGTAGAAATACCCCCGATTCGTATAGCAAGTATTCTGGCTGATGTGCCACAACTTGCATTGTACGAGGGTTCATTAGATTATCCACCTTGCACAGAGTCTGTGAGTTGGTTCATATATGACATTGCACCTTCTATTACTGAAAACATGGTAAGAATCTATATTTCTTGAAAATATGTGCGAAAATTATTGCCAAATTTTATTTACAACTAATATTTTAGATTTAATGCTTTCACGATGATTCATATTGATAAATTTAAATTCAAAATTTAAAGCTTTTTCGGGTTTCAATCG
>CAKNWT010312495.1:0-13957 GCA_932066315.1 Andricus coriarius | reverse complement strand
TTTTCCTATTAAAACATGTTTTGCTAGAGTAAAGACGAAGTTGGGAGTAGCAGTGGGCCGAGTCCGGGCCAAACTCTGGCTCTTCCTCGTAAAACGTGGTTTGCCGTAGTAAAAGTCACACTGGTCCCAGTGATGTGCCTTTGTTGGGCCAGACTCTGGCTTTTCCTGTTAAAACATGTTTTGCCACAGTAAATACGAAGTTGGGAACAGCAGTGGGCCGAGTCCGGGCCAAACTCTGGCTCTTCCTCTTAAAACATGGTTTGCCGTAGTAAGAGTAACACTTGGTCCAGTAATGTGCCATCACTGGGCCAAGCATCGGCGGGAGATCGACAAATTTGAATAGCCAATATAGGCAGCCAGTACGGGCACAACACTGGGCCGATTGGAACGCCGATATTGGCCCAATAACATTAGCCGATTTTTGGCTGCCGACATTGCACCAACCCTGGGCCGTGTGTTCAGCTCCGGCAATTCGCACTTGGGATCAAATTTCTAAGTTCCGTCGTTAAAAATTTCAAATGTTCCTAAAAAATTACATTTCCTGTCATTGTAGAAAGTTGCAAAGTAGTCTAAAACGCGAAAAAACTAAATATTACATAAAGAGAAATTGTAATTGATATAAATTATTTATTTAAAAATTATTTTATTGATATTTCTGTAAACAGTTCGTATATTTTAAATTTTCATAACGTCGTATAATAATAAATATTTAATTAGAAATCGAATTCAACTCGTAGGTTTAGCGCAATGGTTAAGACTTCCGACTACTAGGCAATAGATTTAGGTATAGATGTAGGTTCGATACCCCGTAGCGTTAGAAATTTTATTTGTAATATTATATTTAAAAATGTAATGTATGTATTCACTCTACACCAGGATGATATTTAGTTGTATATAGATGCGTCCTAAAAACAACTCAATGATTTTTTATTATTTTTTAAATTAACTCCGGTGATGGCGGCCAGAGTCTGGGCCAAAATTGGCCGCCAAGTGCATACCGGAGTTATCATTCCAGCAATTGCACGATATTGGCAGCCGAGATCGGGCCGATATCAGCACCCATTGCTGAGCCGATAATGGCAGCCAGTAACGCATAAGTGATGGCGGCCAGAGTCTGGGCCAGAACTGGCCAAGTGCATAACGGAGTTATCATTCTAGCAATGGCACGATATTGGCAGGCGATCTTCGGCAATATTTTTGCCGATACTGGACCAGTGCTGGGCCGCATCTAACTTCGTACTTGGGAGGGTGTTTTTTTTTAACTTGAGACAACGAAATATCTTAAAATCATACGCATCCTATGAAAAAACTATTGGTAATGAAAACCTTTTAGTTTCGAGGGGGAAAAGCGACTTAAAACAAAATCCCCCCCCCCCCCCCCTAGGAGACATGGGGGGTGGGTTTTTTTTTCTTCTTATTTCGCGAATCGAAAAAAATTTTCGAATAAAACTTATGTATTTCATGAAGGAGAATCTGAATCTGTGATAAAAAATTGGGATTCCCATTGGAAATGTCAAAGTTGCTCCCCTCCTTGCCTCCTGAGTAGGTGGGGCGGGGTAAATTTGTCCGAAGTCGCTTTTCCCCCTCAAAAAAAAAAGTTTTTATTAAGGATATTTTTTCATAGGATGCGTATTTCTTGAGATATTTCGATGTCTCAAGTTGAAAAAAACTAGATTTCGAATAATTGACATGGTGTCTAAAAAAATGATAAATTTTGTTAAAGAACACTATTAAAACAAGTAAATAAGTTTTATTGACTTGGCAGTCTAGTTCGGCCTAGAGCTGGTGCTGGTCAACCTTCCATGACGTAAGCGAATGAGTGACAATCTCTTTTAATAAGGTGAATTTATAACTTGTGGACATCGTCAGTTCGTACGACGCCTTTACGATATCGTAAAGACACCTTAACGAGATGGAAACAGGATGTCGTAAAGTTGTCCTAAAGATGTCGTAACGATGTCACAAAGACGCGGCCAAATTTTGCTCCCACTGGGTAATTATAAGCAGAAATATAAGTAAAATAATAAATTTTAATTTCAATATATTAACACCTATCATGTCTTAACTATTAATTAGATTAAATTAATTATTTTGCATACATTAGTATTTTAAATGATTGATTATCTACTATAGGATCCTTGTCTACTGTAGGGTGGTCTCCCTACATCAACAACTTTTCGATAGGACGCTTAGTTTTTGTTTTAATCGTAAAAAATAACATTACAAATAAAAAAAACTTAATGTTTTGGAAAACGACACAAGGAAAGAAAAAGAAATAACAGGCAATTTTGTTCGCTCGAAGAGGATGTTGCAAATTTTTTTATTTCTATATTTCAGAAACGGCGAGTAGTTTTTTTCAATCGTAAGAAATAAGAATAAAAATAAAAAAAACTTAAATTTTTGTATAAACGACACAAGAGACGAAACAAAAAAAATGAAAAGACAAAAGTCCTTCAACCAAAAAAGATCTACAAATTCGTTATAAACTCTTGTTATAAAAATGGACTAAATATTAAAAGTTTACTTTTTGGAAAAATGACACAAGCTACAATAACTTTTTATTCAAAAAAAATTTTAGACTAAATTATATCAACAAATTTGCTTAGAACCACTTTACACCTGTAGGCGTATTTTCAGTTTAAATTATAAAAAATAGCGATGAAAATAAACAAATTAAATTTAAGGAGAAACGACCCAAGTTGCAACAAAATGTATAATAACAGCATTTTTTGTGTAGGATGCACAATTTTATAATTATAAAAACAGGACAACCCTCATAGCACGGAACGTTCCATTGGGATCTGAGGGAAACCTTAAATTATTGTTATTTTTAAGAACAATTATCTCGTAAGCCGTAAGAGATAGGTGAAAATAGATGTCATTTTTGAGTTTTGAGTACCGCATATACTATCTATAATATGATATCCATATTATAAACTGACATCGATTTTGTCCTATCACTTACGGTTTACGCTATATTTATTGATGATAATAACAATAACGCCCAAGTGCGAAGTTAGATACGGCCCAGTACTGGCCCAGTATCGGCCAAAATATTGCCGAAGATCGGCTGCCAATATCGTGCCATTGCTGGAATGATAACTCCGGTATGCACTTGGCGGGCAATTTTGGCCCAGACTCTGGCCGACATAACTTATGCGTTACTGGCTGCCAGTATCGGCTCAGCAACGGGTACTGATATCGGCCCGATCTCAGCTGCCAATGTCGTGCTGGAATGATAACTCCGGTATGCACTTGGCGACCAATTCCGGCCCAGACTCTGGCCGCTATCCCGGAGTAATTAAAAAAAATATTTAAAAATCATTGAATTATTTTTAGGACGCATCTATATACGACTACATATCGTCCTGGTGTATACTGAATACATATATTACATTTTTAAATATTATATTACAAATAAAATTTCTAACGCTACGGGGTATCGAACCTACATCTATACCTAAATCTATCGCCTAGCAGTCGGGAGTCTTAACCATTACGCTAAACCTACGAGTTGAAACTCGATGAAAAAGCCATCTTCATAAGCTACAGCTCAAAAAAGTTAAAACACCAAATTTTAAACGCTCTTTTTCTGATTAAATATTTTTTATTATACGACATTATGTAAATGTAAAATGTACTAACTGTTAACAGAAATATCAATATAAATTTTTAAATAAATAATTGATATCGATTGCAATTTTTGTTCGTGTAATATTTCTTTTTTTCGCGTTTTAGACTACTCTACAACGTTTAAGATTGACATAAAATGTAATTTTGTCTGAACATTTACAATTTTACATAAAGATGGAACTTAGAAATTTTTTCTAAAAAAAAAAAAAACAGGAAAAAAGTTGTATTGACGACAGTTGTATTTATAATTCTCAGACATTTTAGAACACATGAAACATATTTTTAAACTTATTTAAAAAATTTTTGAAATATATATACTCGCGGCATAGTATGGCGTTGATTGTGGAGCGAGCCGTTAGCCAGTAGTGGGCGAATGGCCGATTATCTGTACTGGTGACCAGTACTGAGCCAGTACTATGCCGGTGGTGAAGTCCGGCGGAGAGTGGAAATTTCCACACGTACTAAAAGTCACACTGGGCCCAGTGATGCGCCTTTGCTGGGCCAGACTCCGGCTATTCTTGTGGAAATATGATTCGCCGGAGAAGATAAGATATTCGGCACAACAATGAGACGATGCTGTACCGAACTCTGGTTTTCTAAGATTCAGAATGATTTGCCGCAGTAAAAGTGGCACTTGGTCCAGTAATATGCCGTCGATGGGCCGGACTCTGGCTTCCCCATTTAAAACATGCTTTGCCGGGGTAAAGCAAAATTTACAACAAGTAATGGGCCATTGCTGGGCCAGAATCTGGGTTTTCTTCTGAAAATATGATTTGCAGGAAAAAATAAGATATTCGACACGGCAATGGGCCGATGCTGTGCCGAATTCTGGTTTTCTAAAATTCAGAATAATTTGCCGTAGTAAAAGTGGCACTTTGCCCAGTAATATGGCGTCGCTGGAACGGACTCTGGCTTCTCCACTTAAAACATGCTTTGCCGGAGTAAAGAAAAATTTAGAACAAGTAATGGGCCATCGCTGGGCCAGAATCTGGGTTTTCTTCTGAAAATATGATTTGCCGGAGAAGACAAGATATTCGGCACAACAATGAGACGATGCTGTGCCGACCTCTGGTTTTCTAAGATTCAGAATGATTTGTGGTAGTAAAAGTGGCACTTGGCCCAGTAATATGGCGTCGCTGCGCCGGACTCAGGCTTCTCCACTGAAAACATGCTTTGCCGGTGTAAAGAAAAATTTAGAACAAGTAATGGGCCATTGCTGGACGAGAATCTGGTTTTTCTTCTGAAAATATGATTTGCTGGAGAAAATAAGATATTCGTCACGGCAATGGGCCGATGCGGTGCCGAACTCTGGTTTTCTCAAATTCAGAATAATTTGCCGTAGTAAAAGTGACACTTCTCCTAGTAATATGCCGTCGATGGGCCGGACTCTGGCTTTTCTACTTTCGAAACGGGATGCCATAATAAATGTGACAATCGGCTTAGTATAGTGCCGATACTGGGCCAAGCTTCGGCTGAAGGTAGGTAAATTTGAAAAGCCGAGAAAGGCCGCCGTCGTTGGCCCAGAACTTGGCTGATTCAAGCACAGAATTGGCCCAATAACAATAGCCGACTGTTGGCTGCCGTGATTGGGCCAATATTGTGCGTATTTTCAGGTTTGGCGATTCGCACTTGGGCGGTGATTTATGTTTGGAACGTTACAGTGGAACGTTTCTGGAACGTTTCTAAGCGGAAGACATTTTACACGTTCCGGTAACGTTCCTGGTACGTATTAATTAATAATAATCATCATAATGAATACTAATAATTAAATTATAAATAAATTAATAGTAAATTATTACATTATATCCCAATTGTTTTCAAAGGGAAAATAATCATGTGAAGTAGATCTTCTTTTAGATATTGTAGCTAAAGCTGACATTCGTTCATAATGCATGGTATTACGTAGATAATTTTTTATTTTCTTTAACTTCGAAAACGACCTTTCAGCACTTGCGACGAAAACGTTTGAGGTAAGGAGAATTCACAAAGCAATGCAACTGTTTAGATAAACCGATTTCGTGGATGTAATTCAATATCTCAATGCAATCATGTGCAGTGGAACTTCATTAAGCTCATCTCGCAAAGCTGTGACATCGATGTCGCGCTCACTTCTATCAGGTAAAATCAATCAATCAAGAATCTGAAGTCGTGCGTCTATGCAAGCAATGATTGTATCGATACCTGATCAGCATGCTCATAATCAAAATTGATCTTTTTTAGTCGCCTAAGGATTGGTGCTTCAGCTTTAAAATTTCCTTGAACGCCTAGAATTTCTGCCAGTTCCATAGCATCTGTTATGACTGAAATATACCTTCAATCAGATTTATGTTCTACGAAGTAGGACTTCAATTCTTGAAGGAATTTCAAAGCAGAGTTTACATTCAGTTAAAAACTTTGCAATGTTTTACTAGTCGTGTTAATTTTGAATGAGGCATCACGCCAGAGAAATACTAAGCATAACAATTGAAAATCTTGTAATTTTGACATTAGTGATTTCGCCATATGTATTTCGCTTATCTGGTACCTTAAAGGTATCACGGCATCAGTCCTGCTTCCTTACCTAGTGTCTCTTAAAGGTTTTAAAGTAAGTTGAGTGTAGTGCCTTAATAAAATTTACCAGCGTTTGGTTGATATAAGGCATCAATCGTCTTATTAGCTTTCAAATTTGTGGATTAATTTTTCCATTCTTAAAACTTTTTAATATGAATACTACTTGTTTCATGTCGATCTAAACCTCTGGAAATTTATTTCCAGTCAGAAAACTAATACCAGTATTATGAAGTGATTTTCAGGGAAAGCAAACAACCAGTTTGTTTTTGTCATATGAATTAACTAGTCTCTGTTAACTTCTTTGCCGTTCGGTAAAATTTGTTAATAATTCAACATTTTTAAACTCCTACCACATTCATTTTTGGGGAAATTAAAATCACAGATGTGAAGTGAGCCTCTTTCAACAAGTGTTTCTAGGTGTGATATCATATTAGGCCGCATATTTCTTGTAGATCTACTATTTTTACCCCTTGCATTTTGTTATTGTCTCCTTCCAGGTCTTCACTATATGCAGGACTTACTTTGCGTTCACCTTACGCTTGCGATATTAAGCACCTGAGAGGCGTTTCACTTTGCGATCATCCATCTCAAAGTATGCAAATGTTATTCTCCCACGATATGAACTTTAGAAAAACTTTCTTCTTAATGAACAAGTGCTTTTACTAGTGAGTACTTAGACTTATAGGTCGGTTTTCTCGAACTATGGACAGGGAATTGCTTTCCCTGTATCTTTTCGATGGTTACTTTCCACGGAGGGTCTAGTCAATTGTTGCTAGGTAATACTAATTTTATTGCTCTATCGGCATTGCAGTTCAAGAGGTGGAAAAATGGTCAAGGATCCACTGTATTGACGATGCCTGAACTGGCTGATTTACTGTTATTGTCAGGACAATATAATTAACACATTTGGTCTATACTTTAGACTTTCCTAGAATTTAATTTAAGAAACTTTAAAATTCCTATTCTTGTCATTAAGTATATGAAATGTTCTTGTTAAGCTGCCGCCCCTTGTCCCTTGTAATACAATGTACTCATCTCGTTTAGAGTTTAGACTCGCCTAGAATCTAATTTAACAAAACTTTAGAATTCTTATTCCTGTCATTAAGTATATGAAAAGGTTTCCTGAAGCTGCCGCTCTTCACCCTTTGCACCCGGAGGCAGTTGCCTACTCTGCCTCCGCCTGAAGCGGCCCCTGTATCCTAGTGACACATTTTTCAACTTAAAGCGTTTATTTTGGACCTAAAATGCCGGTAATTTAACTGGCTATATGCTCCTATACGTAACTCCATATCGACTATAAGGGCCCTTTTCATGCGGACGCGACGCCCACATATATCAATAACTCGATAATTATGCGTAACTCACCAACCATGTGGTGCAAGCGTTCAGTCTTATTGCTCAGTGCATGATAATTTGCGCATGCGCAGTATGAAATTTCTGCTGCTGATTAAGGTAATTTATAACTAATTAAACAGAAGCTTATTTTTTAAAAACTTCTAACTTATTAAATTAACTTATAACTAATGGAACCAAAATAAAACAAAGCAAAGCAAGATAAAACAAATTAAATTATGTTAAAAATAATTGAACAAAGATAAAACTAATCAACAAAAAAATAATTCATTTATTGACTTAAATTAACAGGAGAGGGAATTAGGATTAAATACACACGGTTTTGATCGTTTAATATAAATTTTTATTCAACAACAATCTTAAACTAGTTTTCTTAGATTACAATCGCTATAAAAAATAGTAACATAGATTTATAAAAGTATTCACTAATATATTATATGTTTCTTTATGCAATTTATTAATAATTGCTTGGCACTCAGGACTTTCTAGTGAATAGTTACAATCACGTGTGCTGGGATTCTAAGCTTAAGAGGTCTAATTCAAATAGATGAAGAAGATATCAGTGATCTATCTCAGTTGGCTCTGCGCATGCGCAAGCTAATCGAATCGCCTACTTTTTATCACTTTGAATTTCCCGCGCTTTAACTTGTTAATTGACGAATCAATTTGAATCTTAGTAAATTAACTAAATATAATGAAAAAAAGTCTCATACGGTAACTTAAGGCTAATTAACTTATATGAAGAATAAGGGATAAACTTTAAAATTCGATTCGTTAAGGTGTCAGTTCAGACAAAGGCCTCGTTGGCAGGTAGCCTTCCATGCGTCAATGTTACGTCTATTTATAAGCAACTGAAGAGACTGAATGAAAAAATCGCTCTGGAGATGCGTTTTTCAACAAGTGTCTACAACCCGACTGCAACGTTTGCGCTCGGGTGCGATCAGCAAGTTTCGTGTCCAAGTTGCGTTTCGCGATCGTTTTGAATTTCGTGCAAGTGGAATTGTTTGATTGTTTTGATTTTTATGCCATTGGAATTATATTTATATATCCATAAACATGGATCGTTTTATGTGCATAGAATGCAAACGTACTTACACACGTAACAGTCATTTAAGACGTCATGCTCGAAAGTTGCGCTTACAAAAACTTAATGAGATAGAGGAGGTTAAGTCGTATACCCCTTTAACTGCGAACATTGCAAGAAGAACTTCAGCGACAGAAAAAACCTAATCATGCATTTAAAAAATTACACAGAGAGTCAGCGAAAAAATTCTTTTAAGTATAAACTGTCAAAAATAAAAATGATATATGTAAAAAGTGAAATCGCGTCGATGTTAAGAAACATAACCTATACTGTAATGATAGTTTTCGAATTTTGATAACTATAACAGGGTGTCCAGCGATTTTCAAAAACAAAATTCAGGGTGTTTTTCAGGTTTTCCAGGTCAAGAAATGAAGTGTTTCCAGGTCTACTTTTTTCACATCAAATAATGAAATAATCGTTTTTTATCCATGCAACTGAATGAGCCATTTAATTTTTATTGGCTAACAGTTTCCAAAGAAAGCTTTTAAAATCTTTGTGAATTCGTTGAAATCTGTTTAAGTATTTAAAGTCTTTGTGAAATCTTTAGAAATCTTCTGGAAAGTTAAATTCTTTTGTAAAATCTTTGAAATCCTTATGAAATTTTTTCAAATCATCATTAAATTTTTGAAATATTTGTAAAATCAATCTTTGTTTGTGAAACCTTTTGTGTTCGTTTGAAATCTTCTCAAATTTGTTGCAACCTTCAGAAATCGTTTGAAACATTTAAAATGTTTCGAAATCTTTGAAATCTGGTGTACTGTACCCTTTTTGAAATAATTGAAATTCTTGAAGTCTTTGGAAATCCTTATCAATTCTATGAAATATTGATGAAATCTTCCTTAAATCTTTTGTATTCGTTTGAAATCATTGAAATATTGAAAATCTTTGTGAAATCTTCTGAAAAAATTTTAAATAGTTGAAAATCATTGAAATGTGTGTGAAATATTTTGCATTCATTTGAAACCATTGAAATATTAAATATATTTGCGACATCTTTTGAAATCTTCTGAAAAATTCGGAAATCGTTTAAAATCTTTCAAATGTTTTGAAAGCTTTGAAATCTGGTGTACCATGTTGAAATTCTTTAAATCTTTTGAAATCCTTTATGCATTTTTTGAAATATTTGTAAAATCTTTCTGAAGTCTTTTGTATTGGTTTAAAATCTTTCTGAAATATTTTGAAGTCTTCTAAAAAATTTTGTAATCGTTTAAAACCTTTGAAATCTTTTGAAATCCTCATCAATGTTTACGATATGAAAGTCTGTTAATTTTAATCTATAAAATAATTGGCACCAGTCTTGAAAAAGTTCCTAGAAATCTCTTTGTTTATTTTGTAATGAACAAAAGATAAAATATATCTTGATAAATAAAAACCTTTTTTTATTTATTTATTTTTTATTTATTTAATTCTACTGCTATAACCTCCTTCAAGGAAGATTCAACGATATTGCGCATGCGCAGATAGATAAAAGTGAAAAATTATTTCAATATATTTAATAATAAGCAAAGTACCTGATGTTTACTTAAAATCTAAGTATAAGCAAATATTTATTTAAAACCTAAGTATAAACTAATTTTTACTTAATAATAAGCAAAGTAAAATATATAACTATAAACTAATGCTTACTTAAAAGATCTAACTTAAAATTATTAGGAGAGGGAAATTATGAGTGAATAGACATTTAATATTCCATTTAAAAATCTGTGTATTCAATTTAAAATAATCCTAACCTAGTTTTTTACTTCGTCGAGTAATACATTGCTCGTTGTACAATTCTCAGGTCTATTTAGAACCCAATTTTCTAATATTGTAGCATTATTTACTGCACAATTAGTGGTGCGATATGTATCATATGTACATGAAGGGCAGTGATGATTCTAAAGTATTTTTTTTCAACGAAGGACAATTAAAATCTTCCAGATTTTCAACATTGTTTACATATTTTTCTAAATACCTTCTCTTTTCAAGACCTTTGATGAAGACTGTACGTGCAGTCATCAATGTTTCTTGAAGTATAGCTCTAACTTCTCCATAGGTTACGGCACCACTACTCCAGTTGATTCCATGGAAATTGTGAATTAACCATCGATTAGTGCTTTTATACCTTCCAGGTAGTGAAGTCCGGCTGCAGGGTGGTTCGAAGAGCATCTTCCTGAAGAGTGAGCATGCACTACAAAAAATGGTTAGTTGTGACAAGAAGCTCTTTATTAGTATAGATGGTATTAGCTGCGACAACCACTTCGATGGTAAAAGTAACTAACCAGTTTAGTGCGGCAACAAGTCGCCGTTAGTAATCCTACGTAGGTTATATTAGTAACGATAGTAATTCTAGTCACAAAAAAATAAAGTAGTCACATTTACCACCAATTTATTTTCCAAGAAATAAAAGTAGTAAACGTTACAATTTTCCCCCCTTGGCGAAATTGGCAGAACTGAAACCTGAGCAGTGCTGCCAACATTCGCACCGAAATATCGCGTCATGTTCTCGATCGTCGCCATCTTCATCTTAACCTTTTTGTGTATTCTGCAGTAGTGAAGACCGTGAAGACTATCGCATCAATCTAAGTTTCCTAATAGACTTACTGCACTTTCAAATAATGAAATTATAGTAGTTTTCCATTAACATCAAAATGGGCTGATGTGGGTGTATTTTGACATGACGTCTTATCAGGAACTGGTCTCCATAGGAAGTCGTGAGGACGCTCTTGTGTCCACTAATTAAAAATTATAGTGAAATCTACTATAATTTCAATATTGAGAAGTACTAACTTTGCAATAGTCTACGAGCCATTAATTTCAATAGTAAAATTTTCTAATTTTATTAGTGAGGACTACTAATTTAAATAGAGAAACTCACTAATTTTAATAGTAAGGACTACTATTTTAAAAAGTAAAACCTACTAATTGTGATAGTGAGGATTACTATTTTAAGTAGTGAGATCAACTAGCTTATTTGTAAGACTAACTAATGTAATAGTAAGACTTACTAATTCAAGTGGTCAGGCTTACTACCTGGAAATAGTATTTACCATCGAAAGTTGTCGCGACAACAAGTAAAGTAGTAAGGACAACTACTACCAATCTTGCGAATAAAAGTAGTAGCCCCAACCAATTAAATAGCAGCGGCATATACTACAAACTAAAGTAGTTGGCCCTACTACTTTATTAGTTGGCCCAACCAACTATTTTTTCAGTGTGGTTAGTTTCGTGAAGATAAAGTCGTTTATACCCTGATTGATCACTCAATATTACCCCCACTACTCAATATTACCCCACCAATTTAAATTCGTTTCTGAACAGCGCCACTAATGGGCTGATATTGAACTATTCGATCATGTATTAATATAAAATTGCAGCTTATATAGAAGATCGTTTGGATATGTATAAAGCGTTATATAACGTTCATGGACGGATTGGCCACCACCACCTCCTCCTCCGCCGCACAGTGGGAAATACGAAAAAAATTGTGTGTCAAAATCGTAGATCTCGGGATCGGAACAAGTTAGAGCGATGACATTTTTACGGAAAGTAGGTTAGGGGATGAGGATTAGAGGAAAAATAGTCCGGACACGTTAAACAATTTTTTTGACCTTGAAAGAAGGTCGCAAATTTGCGATTTTTGAACAAATTTTCATTTTTTCATTTTTTAGAAGATTATAAAAAGTGTTTTTCAATCACGTGATACACGTTTTTAGTGTATTTTTTACGCACAATACGATGACGCTATGGGTTTTTTATAGAACCCAGCGGAAAAATTCTGGGAGCGGATAACAATTGCAAAAACTGGTTTTTCGTTTATAGTGCTTTCCATTCAGGTTCTACGACAAAACCAAGACCACCATCGTGTTCTACGTGAAAAAATACATGGAAAGCATATGTTAAATGTTTTAAAATGACGTTAGATTCGAGAGAATCGAGAGGATTCTAGAGAAAATCACCTGCCCCCGGCTTAGTTAGGTATAGCAAATCATCTGGTTTGATAACCAAACTTATAATTTTATTTTCAAAATGCGAGACACTTCTTTGATGTATTTTTTCACGAAGAGTACGATCGTGTTATGGGTATTATTATAGAATTTATCTGCTATGTTTAGTTTTTGAGAATATTATTATTAAAATTTATAAAAATCTGAAATGTTACACCTGTAAATTTGTATAACTCAACAGTATCCTTGTCAATCTTCGTCCTCAGAAACATCACTGAAAAATAAAGTCAGTGTAAATATTTTAATGAATTACATTTCAGTATCTGCTTGATCGTACTCTTCGTGAAAGAATACATCGGAGACGTGTATCGCATTTTGAAAATAAAATTATAAGTTTGGTTATCAGACCAGCTGATTTGCTATACCTAACTAAGCAGGTGATTTTCTCTAGAATCCTCTCGATACTCTCGAAGCCAGCGTCATTTTAAAACATTAAATATATGCTTTCCATGTCTTTTTTCATGTAGAGCTCGATTGTGGTCTTGGTTTTGTCGTGGAACCTGAATGGAAAGCACTATAAACGAAAAACCAGTTTTTGCAATGTTTATCCGCTCCCAGAATTTTTCCCCTGGGTTCTATAAAAAAACCCATAGCGTCATCGTATTGTGCGTAAAAAATACACTAAAAACGTGTATCATGTGATTGAAAAAAACTTTTTATTATCTTCCAAAAAATGAAAAACTGAAAATTTGTTTAAAAATCGCAAAGTTGTGACCTTCTTTCAAGGTCAAAAAAATTGTTTACCACCAACGTTACTTTAAAGTTACTTCAACGTCAGCTTAACGTTACATCAACGTTAAAGTAACGTTAAGTAAGCATTTAAGTAACGTTAAGGTAACGTTAAAGTAACATTACACTCACGTCAAAGTAACATTAAGCTAACGTTAAAGTAACGTTAATATAACGTTAAGCTAACCCTGCCGATTAAACGGCACTGCTCAATGCCTTTTCAGTGCTGCTCGTTTAAAGCTGCTCAGATTCCAGTTTTAAATGCCTGCAGAAGTTCCCTTTATACCTGCGACTAGGCTACCTAGTGGACCATCCAGTGGGCACAACATTTGGCGACGTCTTTACGACATCGTTACGACATCTTTACGACAACTTTACGACATTCTATGTCCAGGTCGTTAAGGTGTCTTTACGATATCGTAAAGACGTCGTACGATCTGACGATGTCTTTACGATACCGTAAAGACACCTTAAAGACATGGTGACAGGATATCGTGAAATTGTCGTAAAGATGTGGTAACGATGTCGCAAAGACGTCGCCAAATTTCGTTCCCACTGGACAGCTGACAGGATTAAAAATTAAAATTGGTAAAATATTGAAATTACCTCTGCGAAAGTTAGA
>CAKNWT010312494.1:0-17428 GCA_932066315.1 Andricus coriarius | reverse complement strand
TGTTGACATAGTCTAGCTTCATCCATAAAATAAGCACTAAGAGATTCAACCTTCTGCTGGGCACGCGCAGACAACCTTAACCATTTCACTGTCAACCCTTCAGATTTTATAAAAGTTTTCTTAAATGCGTACTCGAAATCTGACCAAGATTTAAGTTTAGCAGAATTTAATCGGAACCAATTCAAGGCTCCGGATTTTAGATGGGCTTGCGCAGTTTCAAATCCAAATCCATCCGGCCATCTATGTAATTGTTTGATGCAATTAATATTTTCCAGCCACTCCTTGGCCTTGATATCATCTTTTTCGCCGTCAAAATTCTGAATTTCTTCGCTCAGATCTGGCATTATGTGAAATGCTTCAGGGGTTATCTCTCTCGTTGATCCCGGTAGTAATGGTGTAATCACCCTGTCAACAAGTCGTTCCAATAAGGCATCTCTTCTTCGGGTTTCTTCTATTGGTGCGCAACTAAGTTCCCGCTGTTTGTCAAAAGATGGCTCCAGCGCTAAGTGCTGGTCGATTTGGACATACACAAAACTCTTAAGTTCAAGCTTAGACACGCGGTAAACAAACCGTTGTGACACATTAGTGTCCTTTGTTTTGGCGTCATACTTTTGTTTGTGTGAAAATGTCTGATTTTGTGCCAAATAATCGTCATTTGCGGGAAGTGTTGATTTTCTTGCTTCATTCGAAGAAAACAGCAGCTGAAGCGCATCGAAAGCTGCAAAAAGTTCGAGAAGATGCTGCTCTACAGTGAAACAACGTGCCGTGTTTACTTCCGACGCTTCAAAGACGGTGATTTCGATGTTGACGACCGTCCGCATGAAGGAAGGCCAAAAACCTTCGAAGACGCTGAATTAGGCGCATTGCTCGATGAGGATCCGTGCCAAACTCAAGAAGATCTTGCTTCAGCATTAGGAGTTACCCGCCAAGCCATTTCCAAGCGATGGCATGCGTTGGAAATGATTCAAAAACAAGGAACTTGGGTGCCTTATGATTTGAAGCCAAGGGACGTTAAGTGTTGTTTTTTCACCCGTGAACAACTGATTCAGTGGCAAAAAAGGAGTGGTTTTCTTCATCGCATCGTGACGGGTGATGAAAAATGGATTCACTACAGCAACCCAACAAGAAGACAGTCATGGGGACGGCCCGGTCATGCTTCTACGTCGTCGGCTCAGCCGAATATTCACGCTGCGAATGTTATGCTGTGTATTTGGTGGAACCAAGTCGGTGGTGCTTATTATGAGCTGTTAAAACCGAACGAAAGCATCACTGGGGAACGTTATCGACTTCATCTGATGTGATTGAGTCGAGCGCTGCGCGAAAAACGGCCACAATACGAGCAGAGGCACGAAAAAGTTATTCTACAGCATGACAACGCTCGGCCTCACGTTGCCAAACCCGTTAACACCTACCTGGAAACGCTCAAGTGGAAAGTGCAACCACAACCGCCGTATTGCCCAGATATTGCGTCGTCCGATTATTACTTGTTCCGGTCGATGGCACATGGTCTGGTTGCTTGATTCGTGGAAAGCTTCAAAAGATGAACACTTTTACCGTAACGGTATTCGAGCTATACCAAAAAGATGGGAAAAAATTGTAGCTCACGATGGGCAATACTAGAGTGGTAGTTTCGATAACCTGCGAAAGCTTCTACCAGCACTCTTACATCAAGAACTATATTAACCTTCCTGTTACTTCCACCTATTCTATCATGTCGACGCGGTAAGTAATGCGTCAACATAAACAAGTCAACATAAACACTGATACATGCAGGTTAACGGACCGCGACTTCTTCAACTGCGCAATAAGTCGGGGCCGTCTGAACCATTTCAAAATGGAATGCATAATATTGCGCAATATACTCGACTGATTACTCGCGCTTTTCGGTACATGCGCAGTTGAAAAAGTTGCTTACAAGGGGTGCATCGATACAAGGCCGGAGCAGCCAATGAACGTCGCTTGAAAAAAATAAACTGACGAATCGCGGTAGAGGTGGGGGCCTCTCCAGCCAAGCCTTTCTTAACTGCCTTTCGTGTTTCAGAATCCTCGAGGTTGGAGTGCCATGACTTGAAACAAGAAAAGGACACCAATCACTCAGGAAAAAATATGTTTTTTGCAACATAGTTGTTTTTCTTGCTGACTGCTAAAGATCGTACCAGAAGCACTTGCTTATCATCCTCAGGTGTAAAAAACATGATTGAAATTGTTCTTTAACTTCTTGTTAACCCTTTGCGGCGCACATTTTTCTATCAAACAAATTTTACTGTTATATTCACCTTATAGGGTTTTCGGGGTCGCTGATCACGAATCTAAAGTTAGATTTCCAAAATTCATAATGACGGATCCAATATGGCGGACAAGGTTTTTTAAAAGTTGTTAGATTTTTATAAGACTTTTCATTCGGGGATTTTCGAGGTCGCTTATTTACGAATCTGAAGCCCGATTTAAAAAATTCAAAATGGCGGTTCCAATATGGTTGACGAGTTTTTAAAAAATTAAAGGGTTTTTCATGAAACTTGGCATCTGGCGGTTTTTAGGATCGGTGATAACGAATCTGAAGTCAGATTTCTATAATTCTAAATCGCGGATCCAATATAGCGAACGAGTTTTTGTAAAAGTTATTGGATTTCCATAAGACTTGTGACTCAGGTGTTTCTAAGGTTACGAAAATGGAGCTTAATTTCCAAAGTTCAAAATGGCGGATACAATATGGCCGAAGAATTTTTTTAACTCGTTCTTAACTCGTGATATAATGGGGGGGGGGGGGGCCATATATCAAGTTTCATGAAAAGTTTGCATTTTTTTGAAAACTCGTCCGCCATATTGGATCCGCCATTTCGAATTTTGAAAATCTGGCTCCGGATTCGTAATCGGCTACCCCAAAAAACCCAGGTATCAAGTTTCATGAAAATTTTGCAATTTTTTGAAAACTCATTCGTCATTTTGGATCCGCCATTTCGAATTTTGCAAATCTGGCTCCGGATTCGTAATCAGCGACACCAAAAACCCTGGAGTACCAAGTTACATTCGAATTTATTCAATACGTCGTTCAAAACCGAATTCTTTCGTAAAAAAGAGCGATTTTCAAAATTTGTTTATTTATAAATATTTATAATTTTATGCAATACTTTCATCATTATTTTTTTTTTAATTCTGCAATGTTTCAAATACGAGAACAAAAGGAAATCGTTGTTATTACTTCAAAGACATTGAATCTAGAGAAAAAAGTTGCGAATAAAAAAGGTGGTAATCTGGGTTACCACTGCGCCGCAAAGGGTTAACAAATATTTTTTATACATTCTCATTCATGACAGTGTAATGTAATCTTACAAATTTTCGATCTCTGGTTTGTAACGGATCTTTACGTTTCGGCACTCATAGACTCCGAAAAGCATAAAATGTTGTCTGTTTGAATGTGTGTATGTATGCCTGCATGTATCTATGGTTACCTGAATGTTGTAGCCACGCTTACTTTTGAAGGTTTTGTCGAATAGATTCAGGCTTTGATAAACTTTTTACGGGTCCTAAAATGAAGGTTAAGTACATTAATCAGATATTTCCAACCAAAATTAAAAATTGTAAAGCATTTTCAAAATTTGAAACAAAATTTTTTTTCAAGTTTCAGAAACCAAAATTTAAAAAGGGCATTTTCAAATTTGGAAACAAAATTTTCCGTTTCATTTTGTTTACATGGTTTTATTTTTCAAAAGCAATCGCCTGTATAACCTATCTGTTGAGCGCGAAGCGCGAGTATCGCAATGAGAATGTAATCGTCAAGGCCGTAGGTGCTTTGAGAACCCTCTTCAAAGTCAAATTGAAAAAAACATGTTTAATTCCACTTTATGATTGTGGTTTATGTGGAGTTTGAATCACAGTTTTTGATTTGCGCGCTAAAATTGGGCGCATATTCATGGCAGCTGAGAATAACACTTAGTGCAAAGTAAGGAGAAAGCAATTAAGGCATCAAAAAAATATAAATTGTACATTATTTTGCAATATCTGAATAAGCAGTACCAAATCAAGGTACATAAATAAATATAATATACATTAGATATAATAGTGTTGAACATAATGTAAAAAAGTTCACAGTCTGGACAAAATCGAGTGCGAAGCACGAAATACGTGACAAGAATGTGTTCGTTAAAGCAGAAGGAGCTTTAACAAAAGAGACTTCAAAACCATCAAATTACAGTTTTTAACGCTTTGACCTTTAATTTTAAAAGTTCTGTGCACAAATGCGTGAAAAATACAAATACCGAGCGCGTAGCGTCAGGTAAATACATTATCGAGCGCGAAGCGCGAGAACCAACATTCACGCGCCCCGGGCGCGCTTAAACTTGCGATCCGCGCGCGTAGCACGCAATGAGAATGTGCCGGCGAGGCGGGCATATTTTTTTTAGAAATTTTAAAAAATTACATTTTTTAACCCGTTGTGGTCACATATCCAAATACAACTCCAGATATTTTTAGCTGCAAAGAAATCATAAGTGGTGTTGAAACAATACAAAATAGGAAAAAAATATCTCCGAAGCTTCAGCAATAATTTAACTATTCGAAAAAAATACTTGACAAAAAAACCGGAGAAAATCGGAAAAAAGCGGAAAGCCCGTTGGGTTCGTTGGACCCCATATGACAACAACGGGTTAAATTAATATTTCACATCCGGTTCGGTACGGTAATAAATAGATGACATTTTTGCAAAAGAAGACACCGCAATCATTTTTTAAAGTATGGGTGTTTCGAAGGAAATTTCTGAAACTAATCAGCTGTTATTTTTTAATGCATGCAGATGAAAAAATGATCTCAAATGCGATTAATAGAGGAAGGAGTGCAGTTTTAAATAAACATATACATTGTCTAAAAAAACAATTTTTTCTAAGTTTATTGCATAGAATAAAAATAATACCAAAGTTACAGTACTCAATGATAATTATTTTCAAAATGTGTATCACCAGAATTTTGACAAAAGTCAATCCTTTCACGAAAACTCGCCAACAACTTTATTTATTGCTGCAGCAAACTGATACTTTCTTTTGGGATTAGAGGCATAAGAAGGATTTTTAATGTAACGCCAAAGAAAATAATCACAAGGGCTTAAATCCATTGAATACGGCGGCTATTCCAGTCAGATGTGGTGCTGCTCCGTCTTGAATAAGATAGAAATCTTTTACCAGACCACTTTTTCCAGCATAAGGATAACATTTTGTCTCAAATAGCTGCTTGAAGCTATCATCACTATACTGTCATTTTAACTGGATGTAAAGACTTCGCTTGTGAATTTTGGGTATTTTCCGAGACCCAAAATCGATAATTTTGTTTATTCAGATATTCATTCCATTAAAAATGTGCTTCATCTGCAAAAATTATTAGTTTTTCATTGAGTTCTCCTTCTTCAAACATTCCAGTAATTGTTTTGCAAAAATCAGCATGTTTCTCCATAATAAGTGGAGTTAATAACTGATGAGATATTATTTTGTATGGATGCCTGTTCAAGAATACTTTAGAATCCAATACAATGATGAGGCAGATATTCCAAATATTTGAGAAGCTGTCCGAATCGATGCATTTAGATTTTCTTTAAAATATTTCTCAACGTTCTTGATATTTTCTTTAATTGCTATAGACGGAGAGACACCTGGTCAATAATGCCTATGATCTTCAAGTGTTCCATATTAAAGAAAATTATTAACAATTCTAAAAACAAAACCACCAAATTATTCCAATGTAGTTAAATTAGCCAAAATGTCCGTAAAGTTAAGTAGCATAGAGTATGATGATATAAAAATGAAGAGCTTTTACCCTTTGAGAGTATTTTCACACACAACCGTATGCGTTCCATGACGTGTACGAAATCCTTTATACGCTTTACTGTACGATTTGGTTCTGGAAAAAAAGCACTCGATAAGGTATATTTATCCTTCGACAGAAAGGTCACTCATTTTGACACAAACGATCCTGTCTCCACCAATGGTAGAATAAGACTGCAGACCTTTAAGTACATAACTGTTGACCTGAGTATCGCTTTGGAAGCTTACGAGGAGAGAAATTTCCAACTAGTTTCAGCAACTTCCTTCGGGACACCCCGTATATGCTCAACTCTATCGGCATCACGTTTTGTCTATTAATAAAACAAATGACAGTCCAGGCTGTTTCCAATTAGTTTCAGCAACTTCCTTTGGGACACCCGGTATATGCTAAACTCTATCGGCATCACGCTTTGTCTATTAATAAAACAAATGACAGTCCAGGCTGCATTCCTGCGCGTTAGGTTCGAAACGATTGATAATAAATCTACGTGATAAAAGCGTATTGTTTAAAACTTTGCACTCTGCCCTCTTCGACTTCGAGCATACATGCTAGTGCAGTATCAAGACCTAAATTCTGGATTTGGAATAAAATAAGCCTTATGAACACTACTATCTGTACGAATTCACATGAAAACAACAACACCTCATACATAGTTTAAGTGTTATTAGAAAAATGTCATTTTTGAAAATAGCCAAAAATGAGTTTTTTAACAACAAATTTTAAAAATAAAGAAAAACCATGTCACTAATGTTTAGCCACCTGAGGGTCGTTATCAAGTGACTTTTTACAAGTTCTTTAGCAGTCAGGAAGGAATACAACTAAGTTGCGAAAAAATACACATTTTTGCAGTTTAAACAGAAAAATACTGGAAAATCAAATTAATAAAACTAAAATATATTTGAATAAAGCAATTTTTGTTTTCCAACCAGCCAACTGAATCCTTAATTCAAGGATTTTCATATCTTTGAAATAGTTATGACATAAAAAGTCGAAACTTCCAGTACATATTTTTGGTTAGTAAGAAATACGGTGAAATGAAATAAGTTTAAATACAAGTTTTAAAAAATCACAAAAGTTTAAAAACTAGTTCTGCTATTAATTCCTGTTATTTGAATTTCAAATAGGTTCCTATAATCTGTTCAATTGTAAGGTAAATTGTTAAATCAATTGTAAATTTCAAACCTCTGCCAAAATGAATCCTATTTCATTGGCGCCATATTCATAGTTGTAACATTCTTAATTCAGCTATATAATATCTTTGGTTTGACGATTAATTTATGTGATTCAGTATTAATATTACTTACAATAAATTCTGCTGCAAGTATCTGCTTTAAAAAATTTACCAATGTCGTTGGTTCGTTTCTAACAATATTTGTAGTTCGATCAAGGATAAATACCGCTGGTTTAGCTATACATTTTTTTCTGTGTAGATTTGTAGATTCTGTGATGATTAGGCGAATATTTAATACAGTTTACTTCACATCTGGTATGTTATGTATACAGTACTCGTTAAAAATGGAGTCTTGATATCTTATTATGATAGTTTTGTAACTGTCACTTCTTTCAAACAATTATTACTCGACCTTTTTGTAATTATACATTACCAAATTTATGCCTTATCATAATCAATAATTTAATTTCTATTTTGATCTTAATTTAACGAAAAAATACAAACCTGTGTATTCTGTGTCGGAATTTGCAACGTAAGAGCAAAACTGTTGGCATCAAAACTTTCATCGAGTGCTATAAGAGCACCATGTACGCCAGATTCTAGAAGATTATTTCCATATTCCTGAAATAAAGAGAACGTGCACCATTATAAATATAACAACTATATGGACGGCTTATAAATAGATTACAATTTTTGTTTATGCAATTCAAGCAAAATAAAAATCTTAATAATGTAACAATTGTTATCAGTTTGAATAGATATATGTGCTATGATGCACTTTATGAAGGTTTCACCGAAGACAAGTTTATGAAGAGTTCATCAGTTTTAAGATTGTGAAAACGCCATGTGTTTTCAAAATTTGATATAAACTAAAAGATTCAATACTTTCACGATGATTTATTATGATAAAAGGATTCGGGTTTTAATCGTGTGAAAAACAGGGCTAACCTGAAGAAGTGAACTGTAATGTTCACGCAACGGTTACCAAACCGAGGAACAGACATATAATCATGGATCATTCAGGCAATATCGCGGGTGCGAATTTGGGTCGGGTCGCCTTTGTTGTGCCAACATTGGCAGCTCTAAGTTACCTTCGTTGCAGGGACCCGTCCGAAACTTTCGTTCCGTTACGTTACGTTATCCAAAAAGTACCGAATCTTTCGTTTCCTTTTCGTTACGTTCTGAAAGATGGGAACAACTATTTTTTTAAACTACGCGTAATTAACAAATTTCGTTACAATTTCGGTACCTTGAATAGCGCAGCCTAAATCAAATGAATATAGTTACGTTTTAGCAGTATGGAAACAGAACGAAAATTACGAAAGTATTTTCTTTCGTTTCGGTCGGGTCCCTGCTTCGTTGTGCCAACGTTGGCACAATTACGGTCGGCCCTACTCTGGGTGAAGTTTGCCCAACTTTCAGCGTGATATTGACAAGTAAACCTACTGCGCCCGAATGAAGGCCTAACTCCGGCTCAAAGTTGGACCGACAGTCGTATAAATTGTCAGCGTGATATTACCTAGTGCAAGTTATCTTACTGCGTCTGATCGACGACCCAACTATGACCCAAGGTCAGACCGACAGTCGGATGGACTCTGGCGCATTTTTTTAAAAGGACCATTAAAATTCGGTGGCCCGACGCTGGACAAATTTTGCCCAACTTTCAGCGTGATATTAATCAGTGCAAGTGGACCTACTTTTCGCCCGACCATCAGCCCAACTCTTGCCCAAAGTCGGGCCGACAACCGGATATACTGTAGCGAATCGTATTAATATGACCATTAAAATACGATCGACCAAACTGTCAGTGAGGTCCGCCCAATTGTCGGCGTGACATTAACCAGTGCAAGTACCCTCCCTGCGTCCGACCGTCGGTCCAACTTTGACCCAAAGTTAGACCCACAATCGGACAGACCGTGGCGAATTTTGATGAAAGGGCCATCGTAATATGATCGGCCAGACTCTGAATAGGTTTGCAGTCAAATAAACTTTATAACTTTTTTTTTATGTTATACATAATCTCGCTATGCTCTGAACCAAACAATCTGTAAGTATAATATCAGAGCAAAAATTTTCTTACATGTAACAGGTTGAAGAGATATTGTTTAAACCTTTCATATACGTTCTTTGATATTATAATTGCGAACTGTTTGTTTCAAAGCGTAGTAACGTTGTCTATAACTTCAAAAACTTCAATAAAGTTCATGCGGCTATCGATCCGATCTTATATCAGAGTTGTGCAAATGGTCGGGCGTAATAAGTTACTTTAGCTGGATGAGAATATGCTGACAATAGGGCCATACGAGAAGAAAAAATCTCATTTTATAAGCTTTGATTTTCAAATTTGCACATTAAACATTTTTCAACCTAACTCCTCATAATATGTATAAAATCATAAAAATAATAAATATATTCCTTAATTGACCCTGGCTATTTCAGTAAAAAAGCAATGCCGAGACTTTATTAGGAACGTTCAAGCGGTTCGATAGCTCAGTTGGCTAATGCGTCGGCTAGCTACATACGGATTAGGTAATTTAGGTAGGATTCGAATTCCGAGTGAGTGCGACTTTTTAACGGGTTTAAGCGTGCGATTATATGTATAAGGCACGCGCATTAAATTGTGTAATTTGAAAACATCATATATTTTTCAATCTTTAATTTTTTAATCTTTAGGGAGCAAGATGTGGAAAATCTAAAAATTGACTTTTACAAAAAAGGTATGCCAAACTGTAACTTCGTTAAACCTTATATGTATGAACTATGTAATTAGGCCACCATACACGAAAAAAATAAGTTGTCGAAACTTTACTTGACTAGTCACCCATTCTAGAATAGGACACTTTTTTTTAAAATCTTATATAATTTTCACTATAGAACCGCAGACTTTATCGAAAAAGTGAAAAGAGTCATAGAAGTATTGGAATATAATCCAGGAACATCAGTTCTCGAATTGTTATTCAGCAGATTTTGACAAAGTTCTAGACAAGCATTCAATATTCTATCAAAAGTCCTCCAGATTCCAAAAGATTTTAAATACAACAACTCCCAGCACAGAAATGAATAACTGATTTACCATTTGTCGAAGAATTCGTTGACTGTCGTCTACGTTATCTATATAGGCACAATGCCAGCCACATTGGACGCTTTTGTTAACACGTAGTGACGTTCATATATGTGAAGTGGTGTATGTAAGTCTGAATAAAGTCGTAGTAACTGGCAATGGACAAATTTAGGCGGAGATAAATAATAATAACATTCAATAATTACATTAAAAATTGGCTAATTTTAAATTACAAGCGTTAATAAAAGTTAAAAGCTTTCAACATAAAAAGGGATTTTATTTGAAGAAATTTAATTTTCATGCGTTGAAACGGGGGCCAGGTATTTTTCATACGGTCCTGAAGTGCCGTGCTTTGGCTCTTTGCTGGGATTTGTGCAAAATATTCTATCTGTTAGGTTAGCCGTGGGGTTTAGTTGTTAGGGATAACTTGCGTTTGCTGCGTTAGACATAGGTGTTAAGTAGTTTGAATCCCGCCGCAGAATTTCTTTCGATTTCTCATAGGGTATAGTTATTTGTGATACAAGTGCGCAAAATAGGTGATTGTGTACGAGTGTGAATATCGCAGCATAAGCCGGAGGCTCGAAGCATGAGTCGGTGGTTAGCACACGAGCGAAGCGAGTGTGAAAACGTAGACGAGTGCTTCGAGTTGCAGGCGAATGATGCAATCACACGAGTTAGCAATCACCTATGCGCACGTGTATCACACGCTATTTTTTGCAACGCCCGTCCGAGAAAGTTGTGTTCGGAGTTGACGAAAAATACTAATCTTGGAAGAAAAGATTTTTAAATTTCGTAAACTGTTTTTTTTTTTAAAGAGTTTAAAAAAAAATTTTGAAACAAAATTTCTGAACAAAATTTTTTTTGGAAATAAGATGTTTGAAAAAAAAAATTTGGTAAAAAAAATATTTTGAAGAAAAAAATTGGTAAAAAAAAATTTTGGAAAAAAAAACATTTTGAAAAAAAAATTGGTTGAAAAAAAATGTTCGAAAAAAAACATTTTGTTGAAAAAAAAATTATGTAATCGTCGCGATGTGGAAAGTTGCTCATCTTCAAAGTGCGCATGCGCGTTCATTCCACCGATGCGGAAAGTGCATAATAATCAAAGTGCGCATGCGCAAATATTATTCCCGCATTGTTATCAGGAATGACTCACTTTGCATATAATTTAGATACACGGAACGGCCTACTTTCGAGGTGGGTGTTGCAAAAAAATATATGTGTGTGTGTGCAGTGTTCGTCTGTGTGAAAATAAATATAACTCAAGCATAAGTCTATGTGGATAACCATAACATCATGAAATAAAACATCGAAATAATTTTTTCAAATTTGGCAACACTGTCTTCTAAAATCTTGTTAGGAGTCATCGAATGTTTCATTGACTGGCTTCCAGGCTCGGTCAACTCCCATGTAAAGAATTGGCGAAAAGTAGCGCCATCTGCGATCAGCCAGAGAACTAAGGGCGCGTGCATGTTTTTGTCTTTATATATGTATATGCCGCTTCCTTACATGTGTTGAATACTAAAATATTTCAACAAAAAAAGAAAAATAAAGACAAAATGAAGGAAATAAGAAACGGAAAATAGGAAATTAAATATAATTATCATTCTATTTCCCATTTTACGTTTCTGATTCACTTCATTTTACCTTTATTTGAAGGATTGCAGTTCAGAACTACATAACCAACAAAATCGCAATTTTTCAGGAGACAGCATTTGACAGCAAGCCAAGCCAAGCCACAACAAACAATTTGCCGCGCACGCGCTTTAACCCGTTGGCGTTGAAAGTCTGCGCCATCTGCGATGGGCCAGAGAACTAATATCGTGCCCCGCAATGCCTCTCAACCCGCGCGCCTATGTCCTAACTTATAGCCATTTCTTTACATGGGAGTTGACCGAGCCTGGCTTCGAAGCATTAGTGTATGTGTGTTTCAAGAAATCTATTCCTCTGGCCTTCACATTTTCATTGAGTCTTTTGTACTTCCTACGATTCTTGCTACTTTTTAAATGTGTATCAATCAAAGTTTCTAACGACGATACTTTCAATTTATGACATACGTTTGACCCTATCCTAGAGTGGTTGACTCAGTCTTTTAAAATTTCAACAACTAATTTTTTCCATGTATGTCTGATGTGCATCGGAAGAATATAGTAATTAATATTTGCCATGGAGGTTATGTTTCCATGCAAGTATGCCTGAAAATTAATGACGCATCTCACATGTCGCTGTGAGCAGAGTACTATAGTTTTCTCCTTAGGATTAATTATTTGAAGTTTAAAAGTTTGGACTTATATAATCTTGGAAAGTGTATAGAGATTCATTGCACTTTTTTCTATGATGTGAAGAAATAATTTCTAGTTTTTGTGGTTTTTGACTTGCATTATCAGGGTTGAAAAATTTTCGTGGACATGAACTTACTTCCAAAATGAGAAGTATCTCATTTTTATCGAGTGGAAGTGTTTGTGTCTAAGCTTTTATTCTAGATTGCCATGCAAATACTGTGAATTCGTTACGATTATCTTTCTTCGGGGCTTACTTCGTTTAATATTTCAGTGCATATAGTCCACTTCTACCGCTTGCAGTCTTCTCTAAGGCAGTGTTCATTAGGGTGGTCCAAAAAAATTACTTTTCCGATTTTTTTAAAGTCTCACCCCCTCATTTTGTATCTTTTTGTGAAAAAAACTTTACTAATTTGTTGACATTTTTAAAAAAATGTCAGAGGTAGGGCACGACCTTTAAAGAACCCCAAAGCATTAAGAATTCACTAGGTCCTTGAATTTTAAAAATAATCGTAAAAACTTTACAACCATGTTGTAAAAATACCATTTGAGCAGTATGAAGCCTGAACATTTTTTTGTAAGATTTAATTTGCCCCCAACTTTGCCAAAACTCACCCCTGAAGACACTAAAAAGGAATTTTTAAGTGACTTTTCTGAATTTTATAAAAATAAAATGAAAATTTAAGTGGCAAATTATACAACAAAATTTATTATACAAATATGAAAAATAGTTAAAATTTTTCCCTTTTTCACCGTTAATAAACCATAAAAGATTACAATTTCTTTCTTTAAAACTGTTTTTTTTCCATATAAAGAAATTTGTATTAAATATTTTTAATAATCAGTTTGAAAGAAAGAAAATGTAATTTTTTATGGATTATTAAGGGTGAAGAGGGGAAAAATGTTTATTTAAAGGACAATACTTTTCATATTTGTATAATAAATTTTTAAATATAATTTGCCACTTAAATTTACATTTTACTTTCATAAAATAAAGAAAACATACTTAAAACATACTTTAAAAAGCTTTAAGGGGTGAGTTCTGGCCAAGTTAGCGGTAAATTAAATTTTTTTAAATGTTTTCAGGCATTGTACTGCTCACATGGTATTTTTACATAATCGTTGTAAAGTTTTTACGATTCTTTCTAAAATTCAAGGACTTACTAAATTTTTAACACTTTGGGGTACTTTCAAGGCCTTATCCTGCCGCTAAACTTTTTATTTTAAATCTCAAAAAATTAGGAAATTTTTTTTTTCCCCACCAAAAGACACAAAATGAGGGAGTGAGACTTTAAACAATCAGAAAAATAATTTTTTGGACCACCCTAGTGTTCATACATAAAATATCCCTCTTATCCTGCTTGGCACCAAGGTAATCTGCAATCACTGTAATTCAGACATTGCAATATTGCAAATATAAGCCCCGATCCATTTCTCCTGTATTTGGGAATATTAATGCCCCAGTTTTTACTGAGACACGTCACGTAAGGAAGGTAGATGGACAGTGGAGCAAAAAATAAAAAACCTGTCCAAGATTCAAAAAATGAAATTCTGCAGCAAATGTCAAAGTGAACACAAGACTATGCCAAAAAAGTATGTTTTTTTTTAACATGCAGTGTTTTTCAACTAATTGGCTTCCCGGTACTTGTAAAAATGGATTCAAATATTGGAGGCATGTACTTCAATGATACATCGTGCGTTTAACCAAGCGACACTTATAAAAATATAACAAGAATTTATTGTTGAACAATGGTTCGAGATTAGTAGAAAAAAACGTTAATTAAAAAAGAGCTAAGTAAAAAGTCTTGCTAGATCCAGTTGATTTTTCAATCGCAAAACGTTTATTAGGCATCCAATGAAGAAATATGTAAATTTCATCTGCAGCTATTTGCAGCTTTAGCTTTTATGGTTTTTTTCGCAACAGGAAGTAAACATGCGCCCTACAGTAAATATAATGTATTGTCGACTTTGGAAATTCATTTTTCCCAAAATGACATTTTGGAAAAATGTCCGTCATATTGGGTCCGCCATTTTCTTTATTGAAAAAGAAATACAAAATTCGTAATCAGCAACTTCAAAAACCCATAATGTCAAATTTAAGTGATACCAGTAATTTGTTTGGCTAAGTGTCCGCCATATTGGATCCGCCATTTTGTTTATGGAAAAATAGATATCAAATTAGTAATCAGCGACCCGAAAAACCCTTAAGTTTCTGTTTTAGTGGAGATAAAGTCAAACCTTCATATTTTGACCATGATTTTGGGATTTTTTTCCACTGCGAGACGTAGAAGAACTTCTAAACAAACAAACCAAGCATACATTGGACCTCCTGGAGACGCATCGAAAGACAATCTCTGCTGACTCGAAAGACTCACCCGACATACTTTTAAAGAAACTTAGCACACATGGTGTTCAGTTAAGTACAGCAATGGGTCGTTTCGACACCCTAGAAGTAATAGTCCAAGAATTTGAAAACACCCTTAAGGCCATGGTTAACTATTCGCGTTTTTGATGGAGGTTTCTAATAGAATATCATATAAGTAAAATTTAATCTTGCATGGATGTACTGATATTATAAAATCTGCTGATGTTTCCCAATTTGACTTTACACTTCATGATGTTGTAAGTAACTTCCTGTCTAAAATCTCAACTGGCCATAATCTAAGTTGTATTAAATGCCCAAGGATCGGTAAATACCCACACATCTCAGGATCTCCACGCCTTATCAAAATCAAATTCGAGACCGAAAAAGCAGCACAATCCATGCTTTACAAATATTGGAGGTGAAGGAAAGAACAAAAAGGGACAGAAGCTCGTGTCACAATGAATCTCACACCCGATCACACTACACATCAGCGAACGAGCTACAAAAAAGTGAAAAGAAATATGAAACAATGTCGTGCTCATAGAGAGCAGAGCCTGAAATTGGTAATTCACCACGGAGAGCCGAAGATAATTACCAAACCCGAACGTCTTCCCCAAGCCATCACTTCGCACACAACAACCACATCTTGGGCGGACTTTTGAAATCATAGTGAAAAATAACGTCCACCTGGTGACCACGTTTGGCAAAAGCTTTATTAAAGTCATTAGGAAAATATTGTGACTTTTCACGGCGAAGGGAAAAGCACCCGCAATTCTGTATCCTTAATTTGGTGCTTCATTTGCAAATCTAAACATCATAATAAACTTTATTAAATAGGACTTTTGTAAATTTTTTATTCGTTTGAAAATACGTTAGTTTAACTGTTGTTTTTTTTTAGTTTTTTTTTTAACGCAAATGAGGAGAGATCTAGAGGATTGAAATTTTCTCCAGAAACGTTAAAAAACTGGCATGAAAATCACTATCGGCTAGATTTAAATTCAGTATATCTAAAAATGATAAGTAAGTTGTAATCTTTGATATGGAAAAAAGGTACCGAATAAGTAATTACGTCATGATTTGTGAATTAAAAGAGATACTACGCAAGCTGATTATATCAAATGTATAGCTATTATGTTTTTCAATTATTAAAGTTTCGTTATTATTAAATTATTAAATTATCCAAACAAGGATTTTAATCGCTTGTATTTTTTCAAATATTGATAAAAACGATAAAAGTTATCATGACCTAACTTGTCACTGCAATTAATAAACACTACGTATAGTTTTAAGTATTCTGTAATTGATCCAAAGACAGTTGGATTAATAAATACATGAACGTGTTCTAAGTCGTTTATATGGTCAAAAATGATTTAGGAACATCAAGTAAAGTTCCGGAACATGAAATTGAAATCTATTTGAAAATCACCTATATCTATATGACATAAGTTATACACTATGGCTTTAGTAAGGAATTTGCACTTTAAGTTTTGTTAACCTTAGAATTCATTTAAGTTCAAACTTGCAATATATGATTTGGCATACTTTATGTTAGAAAAAAGCACATAACATGAACGCATACCATATTTAAAAACTTTACTCGAATCTTGACTCGACACCCTCGAAAGAGTTCCCATCTGTCGATTAAATCTCCGATTAATCTTTCTCATCACACTTAATAATATTGTAATTCGCTCTCTTCTAAACTACAGTAAAATAAACTAAAGAAAGTGAGGATTAAATCTGTGTACACATCGTGACGTGGATCTTATATTCGCATATAAATTGAATTTAAAAATAATAAAGTCCATTTCAGTTACTATTGATCGAACACTTAAGGAGGATTTAAAAAAATGGGATTTTGGATCCACCTCTAGAACCTTATATCCTAGATTTTCTTAACATTTTGTATCTGCTTGTTAAAAAAACGTGTAAACAATTGTCTACGCTTAACGGTTATATTTATTTGACTATACGAAAAACCAGAAAAAGAAAATATCTTAAATCTAGTGAGTAAAATAACCAGAAGTCAATAAGAGGAATCAGTAGAACAATAGAGCGCCAGTCAAACCTTCAGGCCAAAACGGGAAGTACAAGTCTCATCGTTGTACAACCCAGAGACTGTATTTGTGTGTTCCTGGATGGTTTAATATTACCGGTAAATCTCAATACTGCTGAATCCAAAAATAACGGTTATAATGGCATAATATACAACAAAAGTCTTTAAAACTTAACGGGAAGACATAAGCCCACAATTCTATAAACGGTCAGTTTTTTACGATATCTAAGCATGATTTCCCAACTAGCAACGTAGAAGGGGTTAAGCGTCTACGCTACCTGATAGCAGAAACCACTCGAGCTATCATCTATAGAAATCAGCTTGGTTAAAGTGCACACGAAACCATGATTGTATTAAAAATATTCGTATTGAATTTTCGTTATGTTCCCTTACATTGTAATAATATTTATTTTTGTTATGGTACAATCAAGAAAGAAATGCAAACAATTTCGTTACGTTACAACTAGCGTAACGCAACATAACTAATTTGTAATAACGTAACGGAATAAAAGTTTCGGACCCCCCGCGTGAAAAGCAATACCAACTGAACATAATATACAGGGTGTTTTTTTTAACTTGAGACAACGAAATATCTAAAAAAATACGCATCCTACGGAAAAAATGTCTGGAATAAAAACTTTTTGTTTTCGAGGGGGAAAAAAGATTTGTTAAAATTTACCCCCCCCCACCC
>CAKNWT010312489.1:0-15155 GCA_932066315.1 Andricus coriarius | reverse complement strand
AGAGAGATTCTACGTCGAAGCTCACTAAGATGTCTTGGGGTTGAATGTGGATCTGTTGTATCTTTCTGATGAAGTCAAAAGTGTTTTGGACGTGCGTGATGGAGTTTCCTGTGAAGTGATTCAGTTCTTTGGCGAGAAAGCGTGCTAGGTTGTAAGTTGGTGAGTTTATTGCGCTGACGATCGGTCTGAGTGGAATGTTGTTTTTGTGGATTTTTGGGAGTCCGTAAAGTCTTGGAGAGGTAGGATTAGTAGGTATTAATTTAGATATTGTTTGGCTGTCAGGTTTAGAGTTTTTTAGAAGAGTTTTTGTTTTGCTCGAGAATACTCTCACCTTGGCAGCTCTCTGGTTAGTTCGCTTACTTCATGAGTAACCACGGGTTTACGCATAAAGTGAGCATTAAGGTAAGTGGTAAAGTTATGAAGTTGGCTGAAAGGCATGTCGTAACTCATGAGAGTGAAAGAGACAAATAGATCTATCCGTCTCTTTCACTCTCATGAGTTTCTGCTTTCATCTGTCATGGGAGTCCACACACTTTTAAGAGGAGAGAAATATAAAGGTTTTCTGTAATTGGTAGTTCAATCAAGTTCGTAAATAATTGAGAGTTATGAAATATTTTTGTCTTTTCTTGCACAATATATTGAGATTACTTTTGCAAAATCTTTTGGACATAATTGAAGCTGTCTGCGCAAGCTCGAGAATACTCTCGACTTGGCAGCTCTCTGGTTAGTTCGCTTACTTCATGAGTAACCACGCGTACGCATGAAGCGAGCATTAAGGTAAGTCGTAACGCTATGAAGTGGGCAGGGTGGTAACGCTATGAAGTTGTCAGGGTGTTAACGCTATGGAGTTGGCTGAAATGCATGTCGTTTTTGGAATAGGATTAGGCTTATTATTAAAAATAATTATTCGATCAAAAAATAGAAAGTAGAAAAAAGTTCTGTCTCGTCATTATCTACAAGCCTATATTTTTCGAAAATTAATTGTTTGACTTTTAGAATTTCCGTCCAGCCAGACGTTTTCATCTTTTATCCGATCTCAAGCGCTGGGCGAGTTTCTCGATACAAGCCCTCAATTGTATTTTTCTCAATTATAACGACAATTGTGAAAATTCAAATAATATGCACGGAGAGACTTTTGGTATTAATATTTCTTTTATCGCATATCCATAATTGAAATAAAACATACGAATTTAGGGATAATCGAGGTACGGTTAGAAAAAGTCGAATAGTGACTAAGAATATGCAGACTAATATCTCTGATTGGAATAAATCGTAAGAATATTAAGCTCTTACGTAAAAAAAATTGCAGTATTTCTAAGTCGCTGTATTAAATTTTGTAATCGATTCGAATAACGAACATTCGTATAGTGCTTTGAAAGAAGCGAAACAAACGCTTTGCAATTTTTCTAAACCACTATACGAAAAATGGGGGTCACGTGATCTTGTGTTTCACGCTGACGCATGGCAGAAAGAAAGACGAGTGGAAGTGTATAAACGCACACTATTAAATGGGCTAAAAATACTTCTTAACGTATATATTTGGGTATGCTTGAACGACGCTCGCTGGCTACAGTGGTTTGCTTACGAATCCTAAACTAATACCTATACGCATACATAAACTTATCTTATATCTATAAATCGCATGCATCACGCTGAGACTTTCGATTCTTTCTACCCTTATATACTTACGAGTGAAACGTATCACTACTTGTGAGAAACTAATAGTGGTGGGTCAAAAATGTCAGGTGCCCCGAACTTTATTATATATATATATAAAAATTTGTCATAAGGACAACCGCAGGATTTCACTGGGAGCAGGTGCTAATCCGAAAAATTGCACCCGCTCCCAGCGAAATCGCGGTAAAATTTCAGCTGCAACCACGTCTCACGACCGTGAGATAGGTGGTGACAGTCTGCGACGGATTCAATACGATGATCCGGCAAAAGTCTCGTGCACCCTGAGGACACGGAGCGACCCAAGGACGACCGCCTTCTGCATTTTCCCCGCAAGTGTCTTGGCATTTTCTTGACACGCAGGGATGCTTTTCAGGCTATTAACCAGTGAAACCTTGGCACCACCAAGAGCGCCGATGATCAAGACGATTACCTTAACGGAATCATACTGGTATCACAGCACTCCAGCAGGTCGTCCCTGAGTCGATCCGTCCACTTAAAAGTAACGAGATTCCGCCGGTCAATCGCATTGACCTCGTCTTGGTTGGCTCCCCCAACTATAGGATAGTCGGCATTGTTGGCCGACCCACTGTCGGGAGCCCTGCGCGTTCGATTATTTTGAACCGCACTTACTACAACTATGCTTGGTGTTGTCATTGTTGTTCCCACGAGCAGCTAGGGAAAAGGTTACGTCCGTCTTTGTAGAGCCCCGCATGCAAGGATAAGGCTGCATACTCTGAGAGGTTGCCCGGTATCTCAGAGTCACCGTTTGAGACACCTCACCCAGGTGCCATTCAGCTTTGGGCACGGTTGTCACGCCTCCGCTTAGGGGTTATTCCTTCGAGACCATCCCTGGACAATTGTTCGCGACTGCTTATTAATTATTGTAACCATATTCAGCAGAAGCCCTTGGTACAGGGACCCTCTATCCGCAACCCGAGGACGCGTTCGGCGGCTTTGTCATAGGCTCTTCGGTTTAATTCCTAAGGAATCAAAATATATATATATATATATTTATATATAAAAATATAGTATACATATAATTAAAAAATAAGGTTAAACAATCACCGCAGGGTCTCAGTAGGAGCAACTGCCATCTAAAAATGACACCGGCTCCCAGTAGGACCGCGGTAAATCCCACTCATGGTCACGTCTCACAACCGTCAGATGGGTGGTCACAGGATACGATGAAATCATAACGACAGGCCGGCGAAACCCTCGTGTGTTTTGAGTACACGAAGCGACCCAAGGATGACAGCTTTCTGCGTCCATTTCGCAAGTGCCTTGGCATATTTTTGGCACGCGGGTATGGCTTTAAGGTTACGAACTAGTGATAGTTTCGCACCTCCGAGAGCACCTCACAAGGACAATTACTTGTACCGAATATTTTGGGTAAAACTTTTGCAGCTCCCTTTTAAGGTCTTGATACGTCTCCTCCTTTTCTTTCTCCCTGACAGTGATGTTGTATTCGGACGGTGCCGAGAATTCTATCACGAATATAGTTCGTTTCTCGAAGTCTTGGAGAACAATATCAGGCCTCGAGTATGCAACGAAGACTGCTGTCCGAAAATCGTAGTTCCAGAAAATTTGTAAATTCTCGTTTTGGACAATTGACTCTATCTCCCTCGGAGCGTTCGGCAGGGCGGGGTCGAGGCCAACACCGTAAGAGCCACAAATATGGTAATAAAGGACTCTTAGGGCCGCATTATGTCTGTAGATGAACGTAGTTCCTGCGTGGGTGGGACACCCTGATAGTATGTGTCCCTGGTACTCAGTGTGTACATGACACGCTCTGCACCTATCGCTAGGAACTTCTTGACATAGAATGCGGCCACGGTATGCTAAGGTAGAAATGACACCGTCCTGGCATGCGAAAATGAAACCCTCTGTACCTGAATTAAGCCCTGATGATCTGAGGAAAGCAAAAGTTTGCTCCTTCGACAAGGACTGTTTTTCAATATTTCTGTGAACATTTCCGTGCATTTTCTTGTCGAGTAGCTCTTGATGGAATTTTTGAACTTCTGCTTTCTTCACTTCGGCTTTCAGAAGTGAAGCATCTAGATGGAGTAATGCACTTTCCTCACTTCTGATGTTACAATTCAGGCCAAGGGTTTCGGCCGCTTGCTCCGCGGCTTTGTAAAGGAACGCTCCTGCGCCAATCATCTCGTGGTTCCTGATTGTTGTTTAAAAAGACTCTTTGTTAATAACATTTATTAATGTTAATTGAGATTATCGGTACTGAAGATATTTAAAATTCACACAGTGAATCAAATAATAATTCGGATTCACTGATCCTGAATCTGATCATAATACACCAATTATTGTTTAACAAGACTCTCTGTTAATAACATTTATTGATGTTAATTGACATTATCGGTACTGATGATATTTAACATTTACACACTGAATTAACCCTTAAAGTTATCCCTGGGGTCTTTTATAGCCCGCCTTTTTTTAATAGTGAGCCACGTTCTTCATTTTTAGTTTAGTTTTTAATTTTTTTTCATATGTTAAAATTAAAAATATATATATTAAATAGTTTTATCTTATAAAGGATATGAAAAAAGTATATCCAACAAAATTTTCGTGTAAAAATATTAAAAATTCTCATCAAAATAAAAAAATTTCTGCTGGGGTCTTCAGCGACCCCCCTCATACTTTATGTTATCACAGAGAGGGGATACCGTTAAGGGTTAAATAATAATTCGGATTAACTGATACTCAATCTGATCAAAATACCCGAATTGTTGCTTAACAAGAACCTTTGTTAATAACATTTATTGATGTTAATTGAGATTATCGGTACTGATGATATTTAAAATTTACACACTGAATTAAATAATAATTCGGATTAACTGATCCTGAATGTGGTCATATTACCCGAATTGTTGTTTAACAAGACCCTTTGTTATTAACATTTATTGATGTTAATGACGATTATCGATATTGATGACATTTAAAATTTACACACTGAATTAAATAATAATTAGGATTAACTGATCCTGAATCTGATCATAAAACCCGAATTGTTGTTTAACAAGATAATTTTTTAGGAATATTTATTAGTGTTAATCGGTGTTTTCGGTATTAGTTCCGCTGGAATACCCGGGAGTTCAGTCGATTCGCATTGGTTTTTGAAATCGTGGTTAAAGATGAATCTGCAGATTCATATCAAACATTGTGGACTCAGGTTCAAACTCAAACATAATTAGCAGACGAAAGTTGTGCGCGACTGGATTTCAATTTAGAGTTCGATCAACTGAATCAACTCACGTTTCTAATTGTGCGGGCAATTCGCTGTCGGTTTTGGGTCACTGTAGACTTCCGATACGAGTCGCAGGGGTCACACGGGAGCTGGATTTTCTGATCGTTCCTAGTAGAGGAGTCAGGTGCGTACTAGGCTTGGACTTCCTAAAAAACTTTGACGTGACGGTCAGGTTCACGCACGTATAAATCATTCGGTTCGATTAATAGATCCAAACTCATAACTGAACTTTTCTGAATTTAATCGTGACGGTTGTATTTGTAATCATTCGCACTGGTAACTTGATGCGCCCCGGCTGGACTGACCGGAAATTATCTCGGGCTTTTACGTGAGTCGGTGAGACAACGTACGCCTACCTTCGACAGCCAATTGATTCGCATTGGGAAGTATAGTCGGTGCGGGATAGATTTCTGGCCCATTTAAGTCAAAATCCCCAACCCCGGGAGTTGCGACTCCATAAAAGACACTATGGAGCTATCAGAGGAACAACTCCGGGCCTTTCTGGCCGAGCGAGGTCATAACCTTCATGGACCGTTAGAGGTCATTCGTGATCGAGCGGAGCGGGCTCATCGAAGAACAGCTGGTGAGAGTGTCGTTGTCTGGTCGGCTGAAGACGAAACAGGAGCAGGGGCGGAAGCGGCCATAGGGGCCCGAGATACCGGCGCGATATTATATAGCGTGCTTAGTCAGCTCAGTCAGGATGTGTCCCAGCTACCAACTGAAGAAGAGGTAGCGTTATATAACCGGGTGGTCTCGACGACCCGCCGGTTATTCAAGTCCGACGATCGTGCATCATTCAGTGGGCGTACCCATGCATACCCATCAACCTCCGATCTCGGAGATTTGGACCCCGTCACTAAATTATTACAATACTCAATAGCGAGGGTGGGGTAATGCTCCAACCATCATTCCATCCTTTGCAGGATATGCTGCAAACCAGTTCGGAATGAGCGGTCTCGCTCTGTCTACGCCTCGGATGCAGGACGCCGCGTTTGCCCCTCCCGGTAGCTCCCCTTCGGCGGTGGAGTGCTCGAATGTGACAAGCGGGGTTTTTAGCCCGGTCATAACCCGGCCGTCCTCGAATTTTCTCAGGGGACAAGCCGTATTGGGAGAACACTCATTGGGCGCAATGAGCGGCCACACAGTTAGATCTCCGGGCAATGGTCCGAACGAAATTCCGAACGGGGTCATTCCCCTGGTGACTGCAGTGTCGCATTCTGGTCATCGGTGAGTCGAACCTACGTCGTTCCCGGATCGGATCACATCTCCTCATGCGAGGACGACTCGGGGTCCATATAAGACATATATAGGTTCGACGGGGTTAAAAATCATCACTGACCATAGGTATCAAGTAGATTATTCAAAATCAGGTGCAGCCATGATGGCCAATGGTACCATTGAAACCATCATTGGCGAAGCCTGTGTACCAATTACCTTTTCAGGAACCACGTAGATCATCGAGATCAAAATCATACCGAGTCTGACCTACACTTGTGTTCTCGGCATGGACCTTGCAGAGCAATTCGGGATCGTGATGCACCTTAGAGATCGGCAAGTATGGTTGGCTGACCAGCCAATCATTAAATTTGCGTTTGGTCTGGCAGGTGAGAACGGCCCGGAAGCGTGCAAGGGAATAGCATTGCTAGAGAACACGGAAAAAGATAGGATAGAGGAATTCTTAAAGAAGATAATACCTCCGGTACCGGACAACTTGCCTGCAGCGAAGTTTGTCGAGCGCGTGATCGACACGCGCGGACACGAACCGATCCGACAAAAGAATCACCGGATGTCACTAAAGGTATGCGGCATTTTGATTAAAAAAGCTAATGATCTCATAAGACAGGATTTGATAGAACCATCGAATAGCGAATGGTGCAGCCCGGCTGTAGTGGCTAGAAAATCGGATGGAGATTATCGGTTATGCATCGACTTCCGTAAGGTGAACGAAGTCTCGAAAACAGATGCGTATCCGATTCCATTCATGACGGAAATATTGGAAAGACTCAATTCCTCCCGCTACAATTTAACTCTAGACTTGAACAAAGCATATCACCAAATTGTCTTGAGCGAGGACAGTAAGGCAATCACGGCTTACACGATTCCAGGTAAGGGTCTCTACCAATATAAGTGAATGCCGTTTGGTCTGGTAGGGGCTCCCTCTACGTTTCAGCAGTTGATGGACAAGGTGACCACCCCTCAAATGAGACCATACGTGTTCGCTTACTTAGACGAGAGAGAACAATCAATCGGTTAACCGAGCCCGGACTCACTCTGAGCCCCGACAAATGTAAGTTCTGTCAGTCGGAGGCAAAATATTTGGGTTTTATGGTGAATAGGTAGCGGCTACTTATATATGACGACAAAGTCAGCCCGATCCTGGAGTAACCTCGCCCCAAGAATCTCAAACAAGTTCGTCGGTTCCTCGGAGCGACCTCTTGGTATCGGAAGTTTATCAAAGACTACGCAAAGATCTGCGAACCTCTCACTCGTCATACGAAGGAAAACGTAGGGTTTTCATGGGGTTTGGCCTGGGTGCCGTGGTCACCCAGATTCAAAATGACCACGAGCGATTAATAGCCTACGCCAGCCATGTGCCTTCCGCGGCAGAAAGAAACTTTTTAATAACCGAGCAAGAATGCTTGGCCGTGGTCTGGGTCATTATAAAGTTTCGATACTACCTAGAGGGCTATCACTTCACGGTGATCACTGATCACAGCAGCCTGAAGTGGCTATACAACCTGAGAAACCCAACTGGTCATCTGGCTCGCTGGGCTCTGGATCTGTTCGAATACGACTTCGACATCATCCATAGGAAGGGGGCGATGCACCACGTGCCCGATGCTCTTTCCCGGATGTTCGAGTCAACTCACGGAAGGGAGGCGGACCAATTAGCAGTCATCGGACCGTTGAGGGATGAATGGTTTGTGCAGCGAAGAGAAGCTGCGATCGATACTCCACATAAGTATCATGGGTGGAAAGTAGTGGATGGTAGACTCTATAAATATCGGAATAACCCAGTGCTGGAGGATCTTATGGATGACCAAGAGGCTTGGAAATTGGGGATTCCAAGGAACAATCATCCGGAAGTATTGGAAGGCGGGTCATCTGGGCATTGAAAAAACATACAATCGCGCGGCGATTCGTTACTTCTGACCCGGAACGTTCTGGGACGTCTCAGCATTCGTACGGAAATGCCAGACGTGTCAATTGAACAAACCAGAACAAGCACAGACTAGAGGATTAGTGACTAGGCGAGTGGTCCAAGAACCATGGACAGTGGTGGCAACGCACGTTATGGGCCCGTTTCCTCCAAGCGAGCGTGGGTACGAATATCTGATAGTCTTCCAGGACTTATTCTCCAAGTGGATCGAGTTGGCACCATTGAATGCTGCCGATTCAAATACTATAATTGGATCGTTCCTGGAGTTTGCCATGACACGCTGGGGAACCCCACAGGTTCTGCACTCAAATAGTGGGACGGAGTTCAACAATAAGGCCGTACGGGAGCTGGCCGGTGCATTCGGAATTCACCGGTCATTCAATCCCTTATACCATCCACAGGCAAATCCAGTGGAACGGACCAATCGGGTGCTGAAAACCATGATCAGGTCCGTTATTGGACAGGATCATGGAGGGCGTCGTAGAGGCGGTCGGCCAGTTGGAGGGGGAAATGGTACCAGCCCCCATCGGCAACAACAGGTCGCCCGACAGCGACGAGTCGTGTCATGGTAGGCACAATCAATGGATGAGCGGGTAAAGGAGAGGGTCCGCAATGACCCGCAGTTTAAACAGGTCAAGCCCCCCGCAAATTTGGGGATGGAAGAAAGAAATGAAGAGGAGGTGCGGCAAATGCCTGCAGTACGGGCACGGGTACTTGAGCTGCCCAGCCTGGAAGTTGCCGCGTCAGTAGAAACGCTGATGGCGATGTGAGAAGAGGGGGAAGAAGTTTTTTTTTAAAATTATTTCCTTGTATTAATTTGATTATTTGGCCGATTATTGTGATCACTTTTATCACTTTAGATAAGACCGTATTGTAGTTGGTTTGTTATCAAACAAGCGGGGATCATGCCCTCGTCAAATAAAACTAAAGTTGCTCAGATACGTATTGTGTATCCATGATTTCACCTTTGAAGCTTCTTGGTCTCTAGCCTTGGTAAAGCTAAACTTAAGCACAGTATCGCAAACTCTAAATAGGCGTTCGTTTCGTACAAAAGTTGCTAATTAGGCGCACTTAAGAGTGTAGAAAGCTTTGACAATCGTCTGTTCTTCAGTTTGCGGTCAAGAGGGTTGCCACTATGTGATTCTTTTTTTTTTGCTGTAGAAGTTACTGATGATCGAATTATATCCAATGCATGCTCGAATCTTCGGACATTGAATCACTGAAATGATATTTGGACTATTTTGTTAACTTTTATTAAAATGCAGTGTACTATCCTGAAGTACCTTGGTCTGACGATTGCTGACGGCTCTCACTACAAAACAATCAATGGGTGAGAGGCTTGAACTAGGAGTAAAAATTCTGACAGCTGCCTGAGGGCAGCTGTGTTTGATTGATTCGAGTAAAACGTCCTCTTAACGAATCAATCAATTAAAATTTCGAGTCAACCACCTGCCGATCACTATTTTTGAATGACTGGAAAACTCAAATTAAAATTTTAAATGACTTGAATAACTGGATATTATCTCTCATTCTGTGGGGTAAAATAATCCTAAAAAACCAGGATCAGAGGTTACTGGGCCCATTTCAGCTGGCAAGTCTGTCAGAATCGTCCGACCAGGGACAGAAATAGATTAATTCCCACTGCACTCGCTAACCACACACGTTCTTTTTTTTATATATCAACTGGAGCCGAAGAGCTCACACCAAAGACACACAGAAACGTCATAAGCGACCAGGGGTCAGTGACTGATTCACCACACTCACACACGACACTTCAACACCGAAGAAGAGGCCCCTACTTGCGCGCATGTAAGTGCGTCCCGTGCGCTCAAGAGCAACCAGGGAGACGACGTCCAGGTGTCAGCGCTGCGATGTAAACAAACCGGCACGTGATCGAGCGCGCGGCTATGCGACAGGCCATAGACTAGGGTGTAGCCGACCACGCGGTCGATCTGGTTCGTTTGCGCACCACCTCGCGCCGTTCATTGAAAACGAATTTTCTCTCTCTCTCTCTCTCTTTGCGGGATCGGTAATCTACGCGTGAGGTAACGCATGCTTGCCGCCCGTTGTGAACGAATTTTCTCTCTATCGGCGTGATCGGTCATCTGCGCATGACTGAACGCGTACTTGCGTGTCCGTGGGGACGAGCCTCTTGGGAGAAACTCACTCTTAGTTCAACGCTCACGTGGATAAACGCTAATTTTGATCTATCGAAAGAAGGACTGATTTTTTTGTTCAAAAATGCCACTAGGTTAGGAAAAAATAATAATGCGTATATTATGTGATTAATAGTTAATTTTTTCATTTTCAAGGGCTAACTTATATTTCACCGAATAATTTTTAAATATACACATTTTTAACATTAAATGTAATGTGTATCTAAATTTTCGTAATTTTACGTAAATATTTCCATAGCAAAAAACAAGAATACCAGATAAATACCTGAAAATAACGTCTTCAGCTCAGAACAGTTCTTTTTCATTCAGAGAAGTCACACAATGACCCTCATAATGAGAAAAAAAGGAACAAAAATCATCATCGCTGATAATAAAAACTGAGCTAGTGTCTACTAGTACCAAAAAAATCTGGCTATTCGTACCGAAATTTCGGTATAGACACGGCCGAAAAAAAGTGCAAAATGGGAGCTTTCTGAGGTCTTTAAAAAAAGAAATAAATTAAAATACAATCTAAAAATATTGCACTACATTTTTTGAAAATGAATTTTGTAATTAATATCTAGACCTCACGAGCCTGCTCCCGTACTCGAGCCCTATCAAAAAGTATACACAAGAATTAACTAGAAAAATAAATAAACTTCATTTAAAATGAAAGTTATAAATATAGATAGAACTTATATAAAGTTATAATCTAATATCACAATGTCTAAAGTATAGAAAATTATAATCTAATATCACAATGTCTAGATTTATAAGTCTTAGTTTATAATTTAATTTTATTTGAATTTAAATAATAATTTAAGTTAATTTATAAGTCTTAAAGTCCAAATTTATGATTTTCATAAGTTCTAAAATCTTAAGTTTCATACTATTTTATATTGCTCATATTAATTTATAATTAATCAGCCTTCTAAAAATATATACCACAGCCTTTCGCCCTTGTGTTTCCTGAAAAAGTCTTAATCTCAATGAATTAATAATAAATTATAAACGCAACATGCCACCATGTGAGATCAAAAGTTATGGTGATTTTAAAACAGCAAGCAAACGTAAAAAATAAAAAAACAGGCATTATTAGTCTAAGAAATCAATTGAATTGTATCTTCGAAACAAAAGTACTTTTATTTCGAAGATACAATTCAATTGAATTTAAATTAAACTACGTAATTTAAGTTACACCGGTTGCTTTTTGAAGATCCGTGTTCTTCCTTGCTATATATTTTTTTAAATCCCTGTACCAATATTCGGATTTCATCAATTCTAAATGTCTAGCTTCAACTCGAAAACTTGTGATAGGTACTCCATCTGCTCCAAAATTTATTCTGACTACGCACTCAGCATTTAAAGTTCTGTCCGAAATTTTATTTCTCTTTTTACATTTAACATCTGTTACAGCGAAAAATACGCGTTCTGAACCTGCATTGGAATTCGGAAGACTGAGAACACGTTGTATCATCTCGCATAGGTGTGGAAAAGCGAACTCTCCGTCTGGGGTTATGCAAACTGTAATTTCGAACCAAAACTCACCTATTTCAAGTTTGAGCAAATCTGCCTTTACTTCATCAGTAAAAACAAAGGGTACATATGCCCAATCAGAAGCTAAAGCCTCATCGTCCAATAAACCAACATGTGTAGCAACATCAGAAAGATTTGGAATCTCATTACTCGCTTCCGAATTCATCGCAGTTTCTTTTACCTCATCAGGTGGCATGTTCTTTAGGAAATTTTCGGATTCAAATCCCAAATTTATTGAATCTAATTTGACTTGATTTCTTTCATCCGCCGGATCTATGGACGCGATCGGCTTAACAAAAAGATCGGGTTTTAAATAATTGCTTCCTATCCGCCAGAAAAACTTCTCGCTGCGTTCTGATAATTTTTGAATTACCACTTTATCGGTTTGGAACTGTGCGTTAAGAACATCAATGTAATTTAGTACAAACTTTAAAAAAAGAAGGTAAGCTTTCACGGAGTCATTCTGCATAAGCTCCAGGAGCTTCTCAGCAGTAGACTGTTTCAAATTATTTAAAATTTCTTCATTCGAACCTACCGTAACATTTTTAGCTTTAATCTCAGTATTGAATACTTCCGAAATTAGGAATTGTTTCAGTGCATCCCAGTTTTCTAAAATTCTAACAACGCACTCGTAGTGCGAAAGCCATCGAGTATCAGCTAACTTTAAAATTTGAAGGATTTCACCATCATTAAAAAAAGATTGAAATTCATTCAACTGAGCACGACGTTTTGGACTTCCATTAACATAATTGACAATCCCTTTAATAAATTCCTCGCAAAAATTAGACAACTTTTCACAGCTTTTACTCGCGATAAGAGCGGATGAGTGACAAACGCAATTCATCAAAACTAAATTTGGCACATCAGCTTTTAAATGCGTGTAGAAAGAATTTTTACAACCAACCATGACCGATGCGTTGTCACATGCAAGACTGACAATATTTTGCATTGGAATATCATTTTCTAAAAAGTAATCTTTAAAAGCCTCATACAACTTTTTGTTAGAACAATCTTTAGCTTCAACAGCAATCAAGGTTACTAACCGATTAACAACTTTCTTTTTCAATGGAGAATGATACTGTACCATTACAGACATTTGTTTTTTATTGGTAATGTCAGTATATTCGTCCGTTGAAACAGAAAATTTAGTTGATCGTAGCATTTTTAGTGTTTTCTTAGTCTCACATTGTGCCAATACATTTTTAATAATTTGAGTGCACTTAGTTGAGTGAAGAACAAGATCTTTTGCTATAACTGAGTCTGGGAAAATTTCTTTTAGGCAAGGAACTAACTCGTCAATAAATTGGATTGCAACGTTATTGACTGCAATTAGGTGAGCTAATTTTATTTCCGCACATTTAATTTTTTCAGAGTGACTTTGACCGGGGGGAGGTGGTAAAACATTGACATTTTCACCTGGTTGGAGAAGGTTTGCTTGGTGGATGTCTGTACTTGCATGGAGACGTATGTTGGTTAAATGAGCTCGAAATTTAGTACGGGTGCAAAGTGCACATTTTGCTTTTGAAACACTTCTTGCATGCGGTATCAGCCATCCACAAATAAGCACTTTTAAACTTTTGTCATTTTTTCGGGAAACGCTTCGTTTTCGAACTACGAGCGATTTAAGGTCGAAAAATAACCAAAATGCGCCATTTTCATACATTTTTTTCTCGGTTTCTACTTGAGCTTTTTGAATTTTCTTTATTCGAGGCTACTCGTCGAATGCTTTGTTTTCGTGCAAAATTATTTTTATCCTGACGACTTCTTTTTCCCTTTGAAGATTTGCAATCAAAAACTCATGAAATTCACCGATTCTCCACGAGCGGGCGAGTAGCCGGAAAGCAAAATATCGATTCGCGAGTTATTGATATAGTAACTGTATACTTTTTAATTAATGATAGTATCGCATAGTTATCTAAGATTTCGAATTATACATCACATTTAAATGAAAAATAAAGAAATTTAATGTTGTTACAAGAAATGCATATAATAATAGCTATTCATTTATTTATTCTTACAAAAAATATACTTTTGTATTTGAATATAAACTATTATAACTGTTATATAAAAAATGCGATCTTCAAACAAAATTTAAACTAGCCGCGCTCTTGCAAACCTCCGCAGCGATGAAGAAATTTGTTCTTGTTTATCACAAGTTTTTAAATGTTGCGATCTGTGATCTTGCTCTATAAAATGTAAACATCTAGAAATACAGACTGACGATATGGAAGCAGGGACTGAATTTGAGACTGAAGATTAGTTAGTTGTTCATCTAATAGTATCAAATAAATATAAATAAAACTTTATATTTAAGCATGAATATATATTTTGTATTAGTAAATAGTTATTATTATATGCATTCCTTGTAACAACATTCAATTTCTTTATTTTTCATTGTAATGTAAGGTATAATTCGTAGTCTTAGAAAACTATGCAAAACTATAATTAATTAAAAAGTATACAGTTACTACATCAATAGTTCGCGAATCGATATTTTGTTTTCCGGCTACTCGCCCGCTTATGGATAATCAGTGAATTTCATGAGCTATAGACGAGTAACCTCGAACGAAGAAAATTCAAAAAGCTCCAGTAGAAACCGAGAAAGAAATTTATGAAAATGGCGCATTTTGGTTATTTTTCGACCTTAAATCGCTCGTAGCTCGAAAACGAAGCGTTTTTTGAAAAAATTACAAGAGTTTAAAAGTGCTTATATTTGCCCAAAATACACAACAAATGTATTTTCGTATCGATTTTTTAATTCTTTTCAAATTTGCAAGTTGTTTGTTAATAACAAATTACTGGCCATTGGTGCGAAAAAATGTCACTAAGGTTTTTTGTTCGCAACAACATAATACATCGATTAGGAAAGGTTTCATCCTGGCGAAACTATCTGGTCGGTCAACTCGTTTTTTGATACGTCTTTTTAGGGGTGCACCGCTCGCCTATTATGGTCATTCTCCACTTTTTGACGCGATACCCCATTTGTGGTAATTCATATCCGTAGATTACCAACCAGAATTCATCATCGGAGTATTGTCTCGGACTAATTATTTTAATTTCAACTCGAAATCGGGAATCACAAATCATGAGAACCATTAGAATCGGGTAAGAATGGCCGGACAATGGTAGCGTGACATGTTTGTTTGTCAATTTAATTATTTTGGTTTTTCTTTTTTTAGTGAGGCTTAACCAATCTCGAAATGATATAACCCGTAAGAATGGTGGGAAGAAGTTCTGAGATAAAATCGATAACTTCCTAATTTTTGCTAATTTTATTTGAAAATTAGGTGGCGCTCGACTTATTAAGGTTAACATTAAAAGACAGATGACTATTTATCTGTAATCATCAATAAACTAAATAATC
>CAKNWT010312487.1:0-28997 GCA_932066315.1 Andricus coriarius | reverse complement strand
TGTAATTAAAAACGCCAGACCTTATACTCTCACTGCAAAATCCAAGTTTTTTTATTGATAATTATGGAGTCTGGCAGTATGTTATTCATAAGCTATCGGTCTGGCGATTGCATAATAATAAACTTGGGGCATCAATAATCGATCCTAGAAGAAAATTGGCTCTTATACTGTCACTGCAAAATTCCAATTTTTACACCTGCCTCAGGTGCCCAAACGTCGCAGGCAGGTCGTCTGGCAAATATGGGTTTCGAAAGAGGAGTCATTTCCCAGATATATCCGTCACAAACTAGCACTTATACTCCCACTTCACGAAAAACGTCACCAGCTCTTGGACTATAACATGTGGACTCGCTAAATGCAATGACGCGGCACGAGCGGACCGGACGACTCGACTCGAGGTGTATGTCTTGGCCGCGTGGAGCACTATATCACGGGTTGAATCTATCATTTGGCGTCACTGGTATATTTAGTAAAGATGTTTTAGTTTAGTTACTGGTTCGTCCAGTCGAAGTCGGAAAATGAATGGTTCACCAGTGCTAACTAAAAAATACTGATTCAACTAGTGACAGTTTCACTGGTTCAGTTTAAGAGAGTACAAAAAAAATCGGAAAAAATGTTTACTTTTCTCTAAACGTCGGTTTATCAAATTTTCTTTTACTAGTTACTTGTACTCGATGTGCAACAATAGAAGAAAAAGTTTTATTTTAATATGCTTTTCAGATGACTACGGTTTATCCATCCACGCAATCGCACGCAACGTACACGAAAATTCGGAAAAAATTCTAGCTTTCTGTGATATCCAAACACTCCCTTTCAAATGTACGAAAAAGTGCGTGGGTGGATTTCAGAGTGCGTGAGTAGATAACACGCACTCTTCCAATGAAGATATTGGGATAAAACTTCTTCGGGTCCTTTTCTTAAAAAATTCTTTAGTGACTTTAGTAACTAAACCAATTTTCAAGATAACATTTCCTAGCTGGAGGCTCTTCAGAATGTAATGTCCTTTAACATAAAAAAGATTAAAAATCTAAGAAGAATGGGCTGTTTTGAACGAAAAGTGTATTTTTTCCCAACTTAACTACAATAACCGTGTATCCAGCCCGATTTGCTGGTATAACCCCACCTATTCCTGACCAATCGGTCACATATGCTCAGTTCCGCTCCATTACTCCCTTCAGCGAGTAATGAAGCTTCATTACTCCCTAGGAAGTAATAAAGCGGAACTAAGCATGCGCCGATTGGTTAGGAATAAGTGATGTTATTCCAGGAAATCGGGCTAGATATACGTGGCTATTGTAGTTAAGTCGGGAAAAAAGTATCGTATGCTTCTCGGGAGGACGCGCATTTTCACCTCGTGTGATTTGCTGCTCCGTAAAAATGAGGCGCGTTCCTCCCATGTAGCATAATATACTATTCCTCCCACTGTGCGCTGTTCGGGATAAATAGTGGTATTGTATCTTATGAATTTTTTTTAAGCTTGGAAAAGTGTTCAGCATTAAGATATCTTTACCTGTTGATTCCATGAACATAAATCGGTATAGGAGCAATGAAATGTATTGATTGTGGTACAGAAAAGACTTGTAAACTACATTTCGAAAGTAACTCAAAAAGTAACGATTTTCATAGTTCCTGTTACTGAAAATTCATTGAAGGAAATCCTCTTGATCCTATTTTTTGTATGTTAAATTAGCATTTTTGATTGAATTTTATTAACACATTGTGTATTTTATACCATAGTTCAATCCGAAGATAGTTGTAAGTATAAATTGCACAAAATAATACAGATGGAATTCAAAAGGTCGACCTAACCTATAAGTCACCTAAAAAGTATTTATTTTTAGGATTCTAATGTTATGCGTAAGAATAGTGTTCAAGACTTTCTAGAAAGGAGCAATTCCTACAGATTGCAATTGCGGTACTTCATTCAAGTTTTACAGAATTCGTCGTATCGTATGAAAGGACTGCTACACTAAGCCTTGAGTGTAGTTCATATGGGTAATTCTCCACATAAAGGTCACTTTTGCTTCCCCGTGTAATATCTTTGTGAATATTTATTGAATTGCTTTATAATTTGGTAAAATTAATTGTTTTAATAACACGGACCAAAATCATAAGGCCAACACAGATTTTTCTACCTGAAAAACATATTAAACAATATATGTCGATTTTCATTTTGTTGCACTTGAAGATAAGAGAATTTTGAGTTGAAAAGTTTCCCCCTAATTTTTTTCCTGGAACGTGTAATGACAATATGATGAGTTTTTGACGATTTTTTTGTTATTTTGATCAGTATCAATGTAATTCTTCAATGAATAAGTCAAAGTAACATATCTGGGTATGAATCAATGGTAAAATTTAAAAGATTTACCTTTAAACTAACATAAAACGTGTTAAACCTTAGCGTATTTTTATTATGTGTCATTACACGCTCCAGGTAAATTGGACACTTTTCGGGAAAATATATCAATTGTCACCTAACCTAAGGGAGTCATAGTGAAGAATTCTTCCAAAGGACTTTTTAATTTATTCTTTTGAAAAAGTACAATCTCTGTTTTGTTGTAGCTGGACATTACACGTCCTGTAATCGCACGTCACAGAATTCAAACTCAGGGATGAAACGCAAATAAGTTAACCATGTGCCTCATGATTTTTTATTAAACAAAGCATCCTATTAACATGATTCTATTCTAAAATACTTGCGATTGTTAAGCAATGACATATCGAATGCATTTTGTCATGAAGAAGTTCGAAGGTAATGATTAATAATAATTTAGGGTCTCGCTCCATGAGCTGTGACCCCGGCCTGACGTGTCAGTTTCAAATACGTGTATTCCTGTGTATTTGTGTGATGGAGTCTGTTTTAATTAATTCATCATGTCATTAGGAGAAGAAAATATATTACTTAAATGTAGTATTGAGCGATTTTTAAAACCTCGAACAAATTCCCAGATAACAAAATGCCTGCACAGCGCGAGCATTATGGGTCGCACGCGTGCGGATAAGGCCGCATTACGTGAGTTCATATCACCACGCTGATGTGTCTTCCATGTGGTCGCATATGTCTCGCACGGCGTGCGAGACACACGTGTGCGGGTAGAATGCGAGCACGAAGTGCGAGTAAAATGATTTTTACATTACGTTGCAGAAATGAAAATTATAACTCGATAAATACCATTTGAACTTGGCACTGAATCATAAATAATAACAATAATATGATTTTTCGAGCCAAATTCAAATGTTCTTTACAGATTTTTCATTTTTATGTCCTATTGGGAACAATAGAATTAAGGTTATATTACTTTTTTATTTACTTACCACAGAAATAAAACGAAAAGGGAGTGCAATAATATCACTGGAATTTATTCTAGCAATTAGATTTGGTAAATTCTCCAGAAATATCCGTCGGGATCGCGTACTAAGAAAACTTATAAAGTAACCACAGCACATCGGTCCGTTGGCCGTCCGCTGGCACTGAGCTTAAATCAACATGGCGTCGGTGACTGGAGGGAAAATTTTTAAACAACTATTTGATAAAATAATACAATCCATAATTTTTTTCATATTAACTTCAATACTTTATTAAATAGACATTGAAAAATAAAAACTAATTTCCAAACTAGTTTTTCACAATATATAAGTTAATGAAAAATTATTTTTTAGGAAGATACAAAAAAAAGTTCTGCCCTATGAATTATTAACATTAATAATTTTACCCCATAAAAATATTTGTAATTTGTTTATTCATACTGTTAATTTACTAATAAAAAATTCCGCACGGTTTGTCGAGAGAGCAGCATTTGTACACGCAGGACGTGCGACTCACCGCGTGCCAGTAAAGTGCGACGGTTATGCTTCGCATACCATGCTCATCATAAAGTGCGAGACTTATGCCTCGCACTTACGTGCCCCTCACAAAATGCGACGCATATACCTCGCACCCTGCACGCAGCGCGTGCCTCGCACGCCGTGCGAGTCACATGTCCCGCACGTTTGCTATCTGGGTTATAACCTTCAAAATGCGTTTTTTCTTCTAAGAACTGATTTTATTTCAAATCTGACATTTGATAGGTCAAGTTTATAAGACCAATGTAATTTACTTTGATATTTTTAGTTTTCATTCATTTTATTCTTCTGATCCTTTTATAAAATAATGTTAAAACATTCGAATTTTTTAAAAATGTTTACAGTAATTTATTTGATAGGTTATGTGTGTTTTGAAAAAGTAACATTTATGTGAATTCAGAATGATTTATATAAATAAAAAAGGACAAAAACATTAGCAAAGAAATAAAGAGACGTATGAAAAAATAAATCCGTGTTTTAGAGACGTATTCCTCTATTGTAAGCCTTATTAAACTAAAAGAACGTACTGTCATATGCGAGTATACGTGAAAATATAAGTTATGTTTTGGGTGCGTCTATAATTTTGATAAATTATAGTGTTTTTTAACAAAAATTCATTAATAATTATGAAATTCGTCCAGCTTATAAAATTTGCATGCAGCGACCCAAAGAATGGAAGGAAGAACATTCGTATAAAAGCATTTTTTTAAATTTTGAATCCACTATATTGGATAAACTATTTTGAGTTTAAAAATTCTATTATTATATTTGTATTCAGCGACCTAAAGACCTTAGGATGACCATTTTTATAAACCGGTGACAGTTTTGAAAATTTTGATCCGCAATATTGGATCAGCCATCTTGAATTTTGAAATTCTGCTATAAAATTCGAAATCAGTGAACCGAAAAACTTTATAATATTCATTTCTATAGAAATTGATCCATGAATCCAAATTCTAAAAGAAAACCGACAACTCTGTCAAAAAATTGTTTTAAAAAATTGCAAAAAATATTTTTAAGCTCAAATATTTAAATTATTGCTTATTGTAGCACCAATGAATAGGCGTGGTACAAAAAAAACCTATTTCAGAATTTAAAAAAAAAAAGTTGCTCCTATCAAAAGTGACCTTAACACAGAGAATCACCCATATAGGTCGGCTTTGCACCGACGAGCGGAAGTTTAGTTTCACGCGCGTACAACTGTTGGTGAGAGAGAAACTTTCGCCTCGGAGAGCGCGTGAAATAAGGGTTGCCAAATTATAAAATTCATGTACTTCAGCTGGTGGAAACTGTCGCCAACGTAGGTCATCAAAGGTAATGATGCACACAAGCCTAAGATTTAGACGTTTTTTTTTAATTTGAATGATCTGAAAATTTTAAAAGTGTTTGTTGTACCAAAAAACGTATTTAGTGCTGCCTGTTGAAAAAGGGATTCGGATTGATTACTGACTGGAGTCGTAAGAACTTGTGTTTATATAAATACTCATAGAGGCAATAAGACAGTAAATCTTTTAGGTCACTTATTATTATTAATATTAAAGTTTTCATCTTTTATGTAAATATTAAAATTTATTATCGATCTCTTTTTACAGATTTTGAAAAACGATGAAGGATTTATATTTCCGAATGGCACTTTTTGCATACATGCAAAATTTATTAGTCCTATCAACACTATTTTTTCAGCTGAATATGAATCTTATGTGAGCTTTCATAAGAGAAATATTAATTTTGGAGCATTTTGCAATGGAAGATTTAATCATCTTCTTAACTCTTCAGTTCTATCAGATGTACGCACAACACAAACGAAATATTTGAATGAAAAGTAGGTATATAGGATGGTGGGAGGAAATCGTTCCACGATTTACGATTGATGATTAGATTGAAAATTTGTGAATGTCTAAAGAAACTTTCCAATATATATGCGATCAATTGGAGTCTGCTTTAAGACCGAAGTTTAATCCATTAATGCCCAGAGAACCAAGTAGTGTTCAGAAACAATTAGCCATTGCAATTTTCTCGTACGCAAGTTGTTGCGAATAACGGGTCGTTGCACATCTTTTTAGAGTTCACCATTCGACAGTTTGGAAATGCATTCATCGAGTGACAACGTTTATTAACACAATATTGATACCCATTTGGATACGCTTACCAGATGAAATAGAATGTAAGGAAATCTCTAAGCATTTTGAAAAAATTACAGTTATCCCTAATTTTATTGGTGGTATTGACGGAAGTCATATGCCTATTCTTCCTCCGTCAGATGGGTACAGAGATTTTATTAAAAGAAAAGGATGGGCTTCTTACGTTCCTCAAGGTTTCGTTGATCACAAATTAATGTATGTATCTTAAATAATAACTTGTATTAATCCTCTTTGAAAGGAATAACGCATCAATTATTCACAATGTTTGAATATTTTTTCCAGATTTCGGAACATAAATATCGAATCACCTGACTCAAATCATGACGCAAATGTATTCAAAAATTCTTCATTATTAATGAATTATGAACATCTTATGTGTCAGGTATATCAATTTTTTTGCATATTCACAAAATGAATTAAAAACTAATATATTCATTATCATAAAATGTATCAATTTAAATTTTTTAAACTGGGTGATCCCGCTTATCCCTTACTTCCCTGCTTAATGAAGGGATTCTCTAGGAGTGGTAGTAGAACACCAATTAAAGAATCATTCAACGCTTAAATGAATTCAGGTCGAGCAAAAATTGAAATAGCGTTTGGCAGACTAAAATGCCAATGGCGACGAATAATGAAAAGATCAGAATGCCACTACACGTTCGTTCTCGAACTAGTCGCTGCTTGCTGCATACTACATAATATCTCGGAGACACGGCAGGAGAGATATGAAAAAAAGTGATAGCAACGACTCAAAAGCAACGAAATGCTATATCCTCAACCTGCAATTGATGAAGGAGAGGAAACGTAGGACGGAAAAGTAATCCGGAGTATGTTAGTCGATATTGTTTCGAGATAATTACTGCGAAGAACGCTCTATTAAAGCAAGCTTGATTTAACTTCCAACCCAAAACAAACTACATATGAAGGCATTTATTCTTGAAATTTGCAATTCTTGAAGATTCAAGTTAAGAATTCCAAATTGCTCCATTTCTTTCCGATATCGTTATAGTTTTCTCGCTATTTAATTTTAAATTGTTTAATCTTAAAATTATCCTGTACATATAACTTGGATGTCTTCAAATTCGGAGGAAATTTAATACTCAAATTTCAAAATTTATTAATTTATTATTACAAATCATTGATGATTAACACGTTTTAGCACAGTTTCTTACATTTTTTACTAAGGGGCCTTCCATAAACCATGTGGCTTCTTTAGGGGGAGGGGGGGTCGACGAAAGGCCACGTTGGTGTACATGGGGGGGGGGGGGGTCCGAGTCCGAGCTACGTGGTTTTACACTTTGGTGTTAAAAAAAATAGGATGAAACTCATCACGGCTAACTTGACTGAAAACTGCTCGCCTATCGCAGTTTCTTTCTGAATATGTTTTGGGGATGCCACACGAGTATTTTAAGGCCTAAATGACAACAATTGTTGGGCTTTAAAATCTTGTGAAACAGGTGAAAAAAGGCAGTTTTTAAATAATTTTTCCTTTTCACTGCATCGCACGCGTAAAGAGTATCAACAACAATTTAAGTGCACAAAATTCTCTCTAAAATTAAGAAAACATTGAATGTTTTTTCTTGAATAGTTTAGGAGATATGACTTCTAGAACTTATTTTTTAATGAAAAATTGGCCTAAAAAAATTTAACTGTAGTTTCCGTGAAATATCTCATGTCTTGTACATTTGGGATAAAAGTTACACTTATACTAGTTCAAGCAGACTAAATTTGGCGGCGATGTAAATAATAAATAAAATGCTCTAGGTCTGATAGGTATCAAGTTATTGCATCCTGAAAATCAGCCTTTTTATTGAGTTTTATTATACATTAAGTTTTTCGGAAATAACTTAAGTCTGTTGAATTTCACATGAAAAGATATGCCCACATGAATAAAAGCACATAAATTTGCCAGGAAAATACCAAATATTGAATATCCTATCTTTAATATTTCGTAAAATGTTGCGAAAAATTTGGCTAAGAAGTAAATCTGTTGTTTTTTTTTTACTTATTCTGAACTGTACCCAGGTGCGAAATTCGGTCGGATGCCAGAGACTGACCATCGGCCCAAAGTCGGCCCTACTTTGGTAACCGATCTACGGTAACCAGAGTTTTGACCGACTAAGGTGTTTTCAAGCTCCCATGGTCTCGCCGACGTTGGTAACCGACGTGGCGGTGGGCGAAAAGCCGACTGTCGGCCCGATTCTGGCCCAACTTTGGGCTGACGATCGGATGAACTGTGGCAGATTGGTCGGTACGACCGCAAGAATGCGGTCGGTCCGACTCTGTTTACAGCAGTCGGTTAACCACAAGTCACCTTCATGCACCCCATGGTCGGTTAAACCTTGGCCCAAATATAGGCCGGCCGTCGGACAAACGCTGGTTCATGGTTTCAAAAAGACCTTGAAAGTACGGTCCGCCCGACTCTGGGCAATAGATGGCCCGACCATCGGCATAACATTGGCTTTTACAAGTCATCATGATGCGCGAATTTTAAATTCTCATTAAAAATCACGTTTTATGTCATTATCAAAAGTTGTAAAATAGCCTAAAACGCGAAAAAACGAAATATTACACGAAGAAAAATTATCCAAAGTGGGCGCCAGGAAAAAAAAATGTTTGAAAAAAAATTGTTTGAAAAAGTTTGAAAAAAATATTTGAAAACAAATTGTTTAAAAAAAATTGTTGATAAGAAATTTTTGAAAACAAATTTTTAGAAAAAAATTGAAGAAACATTGTTGAAAAAAAATTGTTGAAAAAAATTTTTTTTTTTAATTTTGAAGAAAAAAAATGTGTTGAAAAGTTGTTAAAAAAAATTAAGGGTTTCAGCCCGGGGCTACAAAACCCTAAAAATTGTAATGGGTTTAAATGATTTATTTAAAAGTTATTTCACTTATATTCACGTTAACAGTTAATTTATTTTACATCTACATGATGTCGCATAATAATAAAAAAATTATTGAGAAAAGAGAGAGATAGGTGGTTCAAGCTAGCCGTGGCATGGCCGGAAAGCAGAAAAATGTTTACTGAAAACAATAATGAGTCCAAAAGTATTACCACACAAAATAAATCAATTTTAACCCACATAGTTCATTTTTAAACCAGAATGATTAATTCTTTACCAAAAAATCGAATTTTCAAAAAAATACATAAACCACGTAGCACCCCAGGTGCGAATTGACCGTCGGCCCACGGTCGGGCCAACCGTCGGACGATCGGTCCTACTTTGTGCGCCACTGGTCGGGCCAACCAGTTAAATGATAACGGTCAACCGCCTTTGACTTCTCAACGTCGGCCCGACATTTGGTCCCATATATGTGCCATCTATTAATATGATGTCGGCCCAACCTTGGGCAACAATGTGGGACCGACTTTGATTTTTGAAGGTTCAAGATATTCAAAAAATTAATAATAATTGATTGCGAGTATTTTGACTATAAATGTTAATGGTCCTGCTCAGAATAAATACATATATTACATTTTTAAACATTATATTACTTGAACTGATCTCGTATCGAAACCTTTGTCACGTTTCTTTGCGAAATTTGCAAGCATGGCCAACGGCCATACCACGCTGGAAGCACCAGTTCCCGTTAGATCACTGAAGTTAAACAGTGTTGGGCGCGGTTAGTACTTGGATGGGTGACCGTCTGATACTACTGCGTTGCTGTTGGCGATCGTGGGTGTGGTGAGCCCATTTACTACAAATCCACCTAAAAAATACTACCCGAATCGGGTAGTGTCACGCTTACCCCTAGAGGCTCGCCGAAAGGGAAATAGCTTAATGATATACATACATATTACAAATGAAATTTCTATCGCTACGGGGTTTCGAACCCACATCTATACCTGAATCTATCGCCTAGCAGGCAGGAGTCTTACCCATTACTCTATACTACAGAATTGAAAGTCAATGAAAAAACCATCCTCATAAGCCACAAGTCAAATCAGTTGAATTTAAGGAGGTACGGTCGCGCATACCTTCTGCAAAAAGTTAGTCCTAAGACTATGTCGGAAAATAATACTGTTTGAGTGATATAAGTTTTATTAACCCTTAAATAGATACTGTGTAACTTATTTACGTCGAAGAAAGACAAAAATTAGTTAATTATGCTGATATAATGTCTAATTCATTAATTTCCTGGCAGACCTAAGAGAAAATTTTTGGCTATGATTGTACACTACACATAGAGAAGTTGTGTATACATACGAGTACACACTAAATCCTCAGGATCTCAACGTCGCATTTTTCATGGTGTCTGCTTTGACAGTTGTGCTCTTTGACTTTAAATGAAAACGTGACATTTGTTGAAAATGACAGATCGATTAGTCGTTAAAGGTAAATTTATAAAAAACAAAATTTCCGACAGCGTTGCCTGATGGCTACCACGTGCTTGTTTTATTTTTCGAATGATTCAAAATTCTCAAACTTTGCATACCTCTCATTCTCAAACTAAGAGGACGAAAATTCTGAAATTTTTTTGATATCTTCATGAAACGCCCTTCTAACATATATTAGTTTTTGAAAAAAACGGTAAGAATAGTTTACGAGTTAGAGTTAGAAATGTACCATTTTCCTATGCTTGGGATAGGCTTTACGTGTATAAGGGTTCAACTTTGATCTTAATTATCTCAGCTCAGGAGAGGACAATATTTTTTTAATTTCGCAAACATTTAGATAACATTCCAAAGAACCTATGGTCAAAGTTTAAACAAATCCGTAAGAAAAGTGCGTTCGTGACCGTACCTCCTTAAACATTTTTTTAACACTTTTTTCTCAATAATTTTTTATTATTATGCGACATCATGTAGATATAAAATAAATTAACTGTTAACGTGAATGTAAGTGAAATAACTTTTAAATAAATAATCTAAACCCATTACAATTATTAGGTTATCGTAGCCCCGGGCTGAAACCTTTACATTTTTTTCAACCAATTTTTTCTTTAACATGTTTGTTTTAATTTTTTTTCAAAAATTTTTGTTTTAATTTTTTTTTAAACATTTTTGTTTAATTTTTTTTCAAACATTTTTGTTTTAATTTTTTTTCAACAATTTTTGTTTTAATTTTTTTTCAAAAATTTTTGTTTTAATTTTTTTTCAAAAATTTTTGTTTTAATTTTTTTTCAAACATTTTTTTTCAATTTTTTTTCAAAAAATTGTTTATCAAACATTTTTTTTAAACAATTCGTTTCCAAACTTTTTTAAACAATTTTTTTTCAAACTTTTTTTTTTGGCACTCACTTTGAATAATTTTTTTCGTGTAGTATTTTGTTTCTTCGCGTTTTAGGCTATTTTACAACTTTTGATAATGACATAAAATGTGATTTTTAATTAGCATTTAAAGTTCGCATCGACGGAACTTGGAAATTGTATCGCGTACTGCGACGTCGGGTGCATCATGGTGACTTGTACCAGCCAATGTTATGCCGATGATCGGGCCATCTCTTGCCCAGAGTCGGGCCGACCGTACCTTCACGGCTTATTTTGAATCCATGAACCAGCGTTTGTCCGACGGCCGGACCATATTTGGGCCAAGGTTTGACCGACCATCGGGTGCATCACAGTGACTTGTGGCTAACCGACTGCAGTATACAGAGTCGGACCGTCCAATCTGCCACAGTATATCCGACCGTCGGCCCAAAGGTGGGCCAGAATTGAGCCAACAGTCGGCTTTTCCCCCGATCGCCCACGTTGGTCGCCAACGTTGGTGAGACCATGGCAGCTTGAGAACACCTTAGTCGGTCCAACTCTGGTTACCGTAGATCGGTTACCAAAGTAGGACCGACTTTGGGCCGATGGTCAACCTCTGGCATCCTACCGAATTTCGCACTTGGGACCCTAGGGGGGGGGGGGGGGGGTCAACAAGAATGTCAGGGTGGACTACAGGGGGGGACTGGGGGGTCAAAAAGTGGCCAAAATTGGGCCTCGTGGTTTATGGAAGCCCCCTAAGGAGAACTGATAACTGTATTTAATTTTAACTGAAAATAACATTATAGTAAGTTAAGCTCCATTTTGATTATCAAGGCATTGATTTAAAACTCCGATCAATAGAAAAGCTAACTGGCGATAAAAAAACCTTTTTCGACCTAGCATTATAAAAATAAATTTTATAACATATTAATAGTTTATATCAATATTTCAGAAAGTTATTGCTTAAGAAAAAAACTATTATATTATAGGGTTCTCTTGCAGGTTTTTTGCAGCATTTTCTTGTAAGCTTTCTACAGATTGTTCTTCTATTTGGGTGGAAATATTTTCAATGTCTAAAGCTGAAGTATTACGTCCTTCATTGAACGAATTATCATTATAAGTATTTGCAAGCATTTCCGAAGAACAAATGATTTTTGACATTTGTCTCGGAAAGGAAAAAGAATTAGGCGCAGATGGAATGACTGGCACGCCCAAACCGCCAGGAATTGACTGGCCTAAATAGTTAAAAGTTTGCAAATTCGGAACAAATGGTGGAGCGCAAAAAGCTGCTGGAATCTGTTCCGGAAACAAAAATGGATTGGGCGGATATAAGAAGGAAGATGGAACTCCAATCGGTGTAACTGTTTTTTGAGAAAAGTTGAACTGAGGTGTATTTTGTTACAAGCTGGATTGAGGAGGTTGATTTTGGGAAGTACTACAATTTGGAGTTGGAATTTGGGAAGTGCTGCAATGTGGTTGTAGATTTTGCGTGCAATTGCATTGAGAAGCCTTTTGTGCGGAATTTCGTGCCATAGCAATTACCTGGATTATGAGCAAGGCATTTTTTTCTTTGTTTGATCCAATTCAGAAATACCTTGAACTTGCACTTCCTTCTTGCACTCTTGTAACATTTTTATCGTTTGCACACGCTTCGCGTCAAAAGATTGCAGAATTTTCTTAGCGTTTTCTTCAACATTTTTTCGACGTTGTTTCCTTTTATGTTTCTCGGATTCTTCTTCAGCTTCAGCTGTTTCATGTTTTGCAGATTCTTCTTCGATTTCATCTCCCTCCTCTTTTTGAATCTCTTCTTCGTATTCAGTTGCATCAGATAACGTTTATGTAGTGGAGTTTTATGCAAAACCTACAGCGGACTCTGCCAGATTATTTGAGAGGTCATCTAGGCCTTCTTGTATCGTATCAGGAGCATTAAAAATGCGTGATCTCATTGCAAAGATTCCTTCCTTTGAGGGCAATGGGTGAAGTGGTATCTGATTTTCACTTGCATATTCCAACTCATCTTCCTGGTCTACGCAAGGATCATCGTCAATTGAAGGTCTTGATAGCGGTTTCAGATAAGTCCTCTCCAGAACACTTTAGATCAAGCATTTTATTCAGTTCGATTTGTTTTCCCAGGTGCGAATTGACCGTCGGCCTATGGTCGGGCCGACCGTCGGACGGTCGGTCCAACTTTGTGCGCCACTGTTCGGGCCAACCAGCTAAATGATAACGTCAACCGACTTTGACTTCTTAACGTCGGCCCGACATTTGGTTCCATATATGGGCCATCTATTAAGTTGATGTCGGCCCAACCTTGGACAACAATCTGGGACCGACTTTGATTTTCGAAGGTCCAAGGTATTAAAAAAATTAATAATAATTGATTGCGAGTATTTTGACTATAAATGTTAATGGTCCTGCTTAGAATGAATACATATATTACATTTTTAAACATTATATTACAAATAAAATTTCTATCACTACAAAGTTTCGAACCCACATCTATACCTGAATCTATCGCCTAGCAGGCGGGAGTCTTACTCTATACCTACAGAATTGAAAGTCAATGAAAAAACCATCCTCATAAGCCACAGCTCAAAGCAGTTGAAATTAACCATTTTTTAAACTCTTTTTTCTCAATAATTTTTTATTTTAATGCGACATCATGCAGATGTAAAATAAATTAACTGTTAACGTGAATATAAGTGAAATAACTTTTAAATAAATCATTTAAACCCATTACAATTTTTAAGGTTTCGTAGCCCCGGGCTAAAAACCTTAAATTTTGTTTCAAAATTTTATTTTTATTTTTTCTCAAAAATTCTTGTTAAACAATTTGTTTTCAAACTTTTTTTAACAGTTCTTTTCAGCATTTTTTTTTTTGCGCCCACTTGAAATAATTTTTCTTCGTGTAATATTTTGTTATTTCGAGTTTTAGGCTATTTTACAACTTTTGATAATGACATAAACTGTGATTTTTAATAAGCATTTAAAATTTGCATCGACGGAACTTAGAAATTGTATCGTGTACTGCGACGTCGGGTGCATCATGATGACTTGTACAAGCCAGTGTTATGCCGACGGTCGGGCCATCTCTTGCCCAGAGTCAGATGGACCGTACTTTCACGGTCTTTTTTAAACCATGAACCAGCGTTTATCCGACGGCCGGCCCATATTTGGGCCAAGGTTTGGCCGAACATCGGGTGCACCAAGGTGACTTGTGGCTAACCCACTGCTGTATACAGAGTCGAACCGACCGCATTTTTGCGGTCGTACCGACCAATCTGCCACAGTTTATCCGATCGTCGGCCCAAAGTTGGGCAGGTTTAAAACACCTTGGTCGGTCCAACTCTGGTTACCGTAGATCGGTTACCAATGTAGGGCCGACTTTGGGCCGATGGTCAATCTCTGGCATCCGACCGAATCTCACACCTGGGTTAAAGCAGGACGTTTAACCATTTCAACCTTGGCAGGGATCGTCACTGGTTTCCGTGATGTGGCTAAAGCTATTTTTCCAGATTCCACGCCTTTACGATTCTCAGATGGTCTGCGACCATAAAGGTCATGCATATCGACATAATATTCCCGTTCGACTATTCCACCACCGCAGATTTTTTCTAATCGATGTCTTATCGCGTTGTATTTATCTGCAAAAAAGATCGGACAAGATTTAAAAGCTGAAATTATGAGAGCTTTTAAAATTACAATTATATTTCTGAGAACTGATTGAAGAACATATTTTTGTAGTGCTTAGTTACCCTAGCGAAACGCGAAAACGGAAAAGTGACGGAGTACGGTAACTTTTCCGTAACCTTTCCATCACCTTTCCATTATTTCGCAAGAAATGAATAAGAACAGCAGAAAATACATTTAAATTGCTGCAATTATGATTCTGCGTTGAATTTCTAGTTAGAAGACACCGGAGTGAATGCAATAATTTTATTTTTAGCGATAAATATTTAAAAAACGCACCGAATTCATGTTAATCAAGGTTACTTCACGTACACTCTGCATAGCATTTTGCGCAAAAACAAATTAGCATTTTGCGCATTTTCTTAAATATGACCACAATCGTTTTCAGATGATCATTCATATGTATTGACCCACATATTGTACAAAAATATTTCTCATCAGAAATTTTTTTTTTATTTCCCAATTTTTTGTTTCAACTTCAATACTTTGCACTAAACAAGACAAAAGTTGCACAATAACGGTAATAAGCTGCTCCGATTCTATAGACAATTATCTTAATAATGAGCAGAAAAAATTGCAAAATATTTAATGTTCCGGATGTTACTTAAATAAGATTTAAGAAAAAATTGAAAATTTCACTACTTTTGAAATATCATCTTTTAACAAAATGTCCAAAAACACATCATCATGGGCTCCTTTTTCACCAAATCTTTATAAAGGCTTTTAACCCTCCGTCCCCCACGTGGGGTCTAGCCAGACCCCAGATGCACTAATTTCCTTCTGACATTCGCAATTTTGCATCCCGTTGCCTGTCGCGTTGAGTATCCTTCTCTCAATAGTTCTCAAGACGCCAGTAAGAGCGCTTTAATCTCTGAGGTATGTAATCCCTTTTTTCTTAATGTTTTTGCTGAAAAACGTGATTAGAGTCCGCTCAGACCCCCACGTTGCTATTATTAGTTTTATATAGTCTTGTCAAGTTGATGCCTCAAGACTGAGTTTGCAATACAAATTTGCGAAGTTTTCTCATATTCAAAGTGTAGTGTTTGTTTGTTCCAGTTTATATTTTTGAAGTGTGATTTCGTTAGTCAGTAGTATAAGGAGGTTGTCTTTTGTGTCTGATAAGGTTTAAACTTTATTTTAAACTCTTTACTTGAATCCTGTTTGCTTTGATTACCTACCATATTTTTGTTCGCGTTATTAGAAAGCAAAAATGATTTTTTGGCGCCGATCCAATGCAAATCCGCACCGCTTGCGTCGTGAAAATGAGTGGGGTCCATGTAGACCCCACGTGGGGGACGGTATCCCTCACTTGCACGTGGGGGACTCAGGGTTAACCTATTTACATAAGAAACTAAGTTTTGCCTATGATATGATTCAAATTACGAAGAGATAAGTAGTTATCGAAAAACAGGAGATGCCACAATTCTGACTGGCAGTGTACGTTTTAAGCAACGAAAACGCTATCATATTTTTCTTTCGTGATTGATAAAAGTGAACTCAATTTTCGACTTGCAAAAGGTAGAATTCTCTGCTAGCTGTGGAGCTATCCATCCTGGAAATGATTCTTGCTGCTGATCAAGAAGACTGAGGCGCCACGATTGTTCACACGTTTTCAAATTAAACCTAGGGGTGGTTCCAAAAAGAATTTGCAGATAAAGGTACAAAATGAAATCTTTCAAAGTCCCAAAAAAATTTTTAATTGCATGTTTGACTATTAACATAACTTCCAGAAACCTTCCCGAGGTACCCCTGGTATCCACCTGATTTAAAATTAGACCTAGGGGTGATTTCAAAAAGAATCTCCAGGTGAATGTCAAAAATGACAAATTTCAAAGTATCAAAGTCCGCAATAAATTTAAAATTGCATTTCTGACTATTGGCATCCAAATTATTTTTGAAACTACCCCTAGGTCAAATTTTAAAACTGTTGGATAGCATAGGTTCCTCAGGAAACTTGTCGAATTTGATGTTAATAGTCAGAAAAGCAATTTAAATTTTTGTAGGGACTTTAATACTTTGAAGTTTGTCATTTTTGACATTTACCTGGATATTCTTTTTGAAACCACCCCTAGGTCTAATTTGAAATCTTTTGGATAATAGGGGTGCCTCAGGAAGTTTTTCGGATTGGATGTCAATAGTCAGGAATGCAATTTAATTCTTTTTGGGGACCTGAATAATTTTAAAATTGTAATTTCTGACACTTATCTTGAAATTCTTTTTGAAACTACCACAAGGTCTAATTTGAAAACTTGTCGATATAAGGGGTGCTTCAAGAAGATTTTCGGAAGTGATGTTAATAGTTAGAAATGCACTTAACATTTTTTGGGGGACTTTATTCCTCTTCTGTTTTCCTCTCCTGTTTCAGTCATAACTCCGAAATAGCATTATAGATAATAAATTTAAATCATCCCTAATCGCATTACTTTTCTCCACTTAATTGGTAAGAAATAACTTGAGTATTTAATTAATTTTAAACATGACGCGTACTGTCGCCGTGTTTCACACGTTCGCATGCTTTCAAACAAATTTCCGAAGACTTTCCGAAGTACAGCATTCGCATCTTTAACATTGTCGTGTCCATATTCTTGCTAGATTCAAAATACATGTATAGGTATATTATGTTATTGAAGTTGACCTAAATTTATCATTCTTTCTTTTGCTAAATTATTTGAATAAAAAAATGTAAAAAATTATAATCTTTTTGTTATTATTATGTAATCAATTTTATATACACATTCATTAATAAGTTTCATATTTACTTTCAAATTAATATTTTATTCAATACTTAGTTTAGAATTGAATTATAGTTAATATAATATCATTAAATTCTGAATATTTTTTATAATTTTGTTACAAATTTTACCGCAATCGGTAAAGGTGCACCCTGCAAATCTTGAAAAAATGAGAAATAAAAGACCTGCAAACACTTCCAAAACAACTTTTTACAAAATAAGTCATAAAATAAGTTCACTCTTGATGCGATTTTGATTCACTTGAGCATCTTCTATTACATTAGTCTTATTATTTAATTTGACACACTTGCATTTTCTAACCTTTACTTCTATTTTTAAACTTCGCGCGCAAAATACTCTTCAGAGTACACGTAAAGCAGCCTTAATTGATAGGAATTGTTTTGTTTTTTTAATTTTTGTCGCTGAAAAAAAACTTTTGCAATAACTCCGGTGTCATCTAACTTAAAATTTAACGCAGAATCATTATTTCAGAAGTTTAAATGTATTTTCTGCTGTTCTCATTCATTATTTGCGAAATATCGGAAAGGCGATGAAAAGGTTAGATTTTAATGTTACGCTCTGATTGGCATCATTTATTTACAGGCTCGAAAATAAAAATAAAAGTAAAATAATGTAATGCTTGAAATAGCATAACAAAAGGTTTGGTAAAGTTATGAGCATAACCTCAATAGGCACTTACCTGGCAAAGTGTTTAGTCTTGTTTCGATTTGCTCACACGTTCTTTGGTACCCATGCTTGTGTAAATCATCTTTTAAAATTTGACGTAATTGTGCATGTTTATATTCTTTTCCGTCCATTTTGTTAATTCTATCCCTTTCCTTTAGCATAATAAGAAGAACCATCGTTTCCTCCTTCGACCAATTCCTCGTTGATTTTATTTTAATAGGACTTTCTGGAGTGCTAATTTTTATAACGTAACTATAAAAAATAAATTTCGAATCAGCTATTACAAATAGTTTATTGTTCAGACAAACCAGATATTTAAAATTTAAATTTCATAATTACATTCAAGCAAACCAAACATAACCTATAATATTTGCTGTCTTGTTACCACTCTGAGTATTTATTTAAACAAGTACTTACGACTCCAGTCTAATCAATCCGAATCACCTTTTCAACAGGCAGCACTAAATACGTTTTTTGGCAAAATAAACACTCTTAAAATTATTAAAATTTAAAAAAAAACAGTCCGAATCTGCGGCTTGTGTGCGTCGTGTGCTTCATTACCTACCGACAGTTACCGGCAGTTTCGATCAGCGGGAATATCTGAATTTTATAAGTTGGCAACCCTTCTTTCACGTGCTGTCCGAGGCGAAAGTTTCTCTCCCTCCAAACGTTCTACACGCGTGAAACTAACCTTCCGCTCGTCGGTGTAAAGCCGACCATAGGCTGATGAAAGCGAAACCGCTGGTGAATGTGAAAGGGAATAATGACGTAGATGTTTACCCAGCGAAAAAAAACTCATTGGGGCGAATTTCGGCGAATAAACATTTTTGAATTCACTCGAACTCCGTTTTCTGATTCGTTTAAACGAATTGAGCCAGCGCGAATTGACTGCGTTTCAATTCGTTTTAATTCGTGGTCAAGGTCATTTCGAAAAAAATTGATAAAAATTTCATGCCTCGAGACTCGAACCAGCGATCCCAAGTGTATAAGTCCAGAAAGCAATCACTGAGCTACGGGACTCATTGATATTTATTTGCAACGGATCCTTTATGCCCAGCGCGTTGGTTATAGCTTACGAATTCGATTGAATATGCCAGACTTTAACTGTATTCGCGCTGACGAATTCAGGCAAATAGGAGCTTGACTTAAATCTCGCGAATTAAAATGAATGGGCTGACGCTGAAATTAATTCGTGCTGACACATTCAAATGAATTAGGTTCCCTAAAAATTGTGCACCGAATTAGGGCGAATAGCAGATTTGAAGATTAAATTACTTATTTCCCAATGCACAAGATTTCACGACTTACTCCAATTTGAGATTGTCGCAAAGCGTGATTCACGAAGGCTCCAACCCTTTCAAACTGCTTTTAGTCCCTAAAAATTAGATTCTAACCCTTTTAGGTCGAAGTTCAATATCGAGTTGAAAAAGTAGTTCAACTATGGTACTATAGTTTACAAAATGAGTTGGTTTTATAACGGATATCTTAACGCAGAAGAAATATAGTTTTCTAGAAGCGCAGTTCTTCATACAATCAATTAATCCGCATTTGTACATTAGGTACAATGTTCCTAAAGCTAGGACTTCATATCCTATGTGATGTAACTGATCTAAACCTTTTGCTTTCCAAGCCTTTAAACGTCTGCGTGTGGTAATATTTGCTAATATATTCTCTGTATCGTCAAAGCTAAGTCGTGCCTGTCTAAGGTCATTATTATATATTTGTTTAGGTAGTTGAATTAGTTTGTTACGTAGGACAAGGGTATCATTTTTGTCAAAGTTCGCATTGTATGTTACATTAAACCATTCATAAAAGTTCTGTGGTATGTCAGTGTTTAAATCTAACATGCCGTAATTATTATATATATCTTACCGAGGGGTTCACAACTGGACCGGTGGAGTATACACTGACTTCAAGTGATTGCAGTGACTTCATGTGAATTCAAATGACTCCGCGCCAGTGACTTCAGCGAAGGTGTACACCTGACTTCACAAGTTGTTAGCCCCTCGTATATTACAGTTTTTACCTGATATTAAAATGGGTTGAATTTTTCTTTAGTTTTAGCGAAATCTTGACATGAGAAGTCTAAGGTTAATTTCCCTGTAGGTATTACAATATACCCATTGAACGTTGTTATAAACTTTTCCTTGTGCAGAAGGTAAGTTGAATGATTACAGTTTAAATTTTCATACCTTTTAAAAATACTAGATTCGCAAGTCACGGAGTGCCTCGACTGACTTCAACCCAAAAGGGCTTGCATATGCCGGGGTTTTTCTGAATATGGAGCATTATTTCTCAAGTGTACCCACTCAAAAAGTCGAAGTTGTCCGATCTAAGTTAAACTCAGGCAAAGTGTTGTGCTACTACAGTTTCGATAGGGGTTTTCACGCTCTTTCGATTGGTCATACGCATTTTTTCAAAAAATAAATATATGATGTTCAAAAATGAAGGTCAAAAATAAATTTGACTTTTTTTCGAAGTGAGAAAAGTTTTTTTTTGTTTTTTTTTGGTCTTAAAAGAAAGCTTAGGCTTTTTCCTATAAGACTATGTAGATTAGAAAGTGGATTCAAATACTTATTCTATGAAAATAAGCGTTGAGTACTCCGGTACGTGCATGACGCTGGCGCTCGAGCCCGGCGGCACACCGTGGTGCCTTCATGGTATTGTTTTTACGAAAAGCAACAATATATTCTAGTATATTTAATCACTCTATGCATTTTAAAAGGCTAAGACTGCCATTATTTAAGTCCCTGCATCACGTTCACTGATGCATTTTGAAGAAAAAATAGAATTGTGGAAAATCAAGTTATTGAATAAGAGGTCGGGTAGAAAAAGTTGTTTTATGGATTAAGTAAAATTAAGGCTCAGAGACTTTTTGACGCAGATGTCTGGTCTTCTATCTGCCTTTCTTTTCGCCTTTCGTTTTTTTAGTGACAGTTGTTTTCACTTTCTTTCCTAATTTTCGTTTCTTTTCTTTTGGGAAGGAGGGGAGACGGGTCCTAGTTGTCACAAGAAGTACTTAAACTTCTCTAGCATCAATAAATTAAATAAATCTGGTACTTTTTCAAGAATAATCTTATATTTTATCGATAAACTTTAAATTGTCGCACATGAAACAAATTAATTTTGCGTTAATCTTATAAAAATATTAATAAAAAAAGTAAAGTGTGACAACTTACCATGTACATGGGGATAGTTGTCTCAGCTATTAGTACCAGATATAAAGTACACGAGTTCTTACAAACGATAGCGACAAATGCTCATAAGAATTCATACAGATCTTACCAGTTTTTCTTACGAGTAAAGCTAAATAATTTTTAGTAGGGCATTTATTTCGTGGCTAGTTGTCACAGTGATAACAAGCCCCAAAGCAACTGTGACAACCAGTACCTGAGTGGAGAAAATAAATTAATCTGTAAGACAAGAACAATTATTTGTTGATGCAAAAAACAAGGGTTATTATAGCAAAACAACTTAATTTACTTAGTTATTGGGAGAAGCTGGTCGCCATGAAACTTTCTTCTGTTAACAGCACTGGCACACGTTCAAAAACTGCATAAGTACTTTTTAAAAATTATTAATAATTTCTGAGATATTTGTGATGTGACAACTAGTACTTGTGACAACGAGGACACACTTCCCCTAGTCGCATTCCGTAACTGAGAAAAATTTCTTCAATTGAATTCTCCCATGTTCAGTAGTAGGCCTAAATGTTTTTAACAGCAAATTCGCAAACTCAAGAAACTGCGCGCTGTTTAAATTTTTCGAAACCATGTTTTTTTAATATTGTGACCAAGGTATGAATGCTAGAAAGGTGTAAGTACTTTTTGTGATAACTAGGACCGGTCCAGGCATCTTCATCAAAAAATCTCCGAGCTTTAATTTTACTTAATCCATAAAACAACTTTTTCGCCCAGACCTCTCATTCAATAACTTGGTTTTCCAAAATTCAATTATTTTCAAAATTCATCAGTGAACGTAATGCAAGCACTTAAATAATGGCAGTCTCAGCCCTTTGAAATGCATAGAGTGATCAAATATACTAGAATATATTATTACTTTTCGTAAAAACAATACCATGAAGGCACCACGGTGCGCCGCCGGGCTCGAGCGCCAGCGTCATGCACGTACCGGAGTACTCAACGCTTATTTTCATAGAATAAATATTTGAATCCCACTTTCTAATCTACATATTCTAATCGGAAAAAACCTAAGCTTTCTTTTAAGACCAAAAAAAAACCTGTCTCACTTCGAAAAAAAGTCAAATTTATTTTTGACCTTTATTTTTGAAGGTCAAATATTTATTTTTTGAAAAAATGCGTATGACCAATCGAAAGAGCGTGAAAAATCCTATCGGAACTGTGGTAGACAAAATTTTTTTTATCGCTATTAGAAGAGTTAAAAATCCCCGAAATAGACGATATCCACGAAAATCCCAAAACTTTCACCCCCTCCCCCTCAGACATTACTTATCCGAATGACAAAATTTTTTTCCCATAAAGTACTATCCAATAGCACAACACTTTGCCTGAGTTTAACTTAGATCGGACAACTTCGACTTTTTGAGTGGGTACACTTGAGAAATAATGCCCCATATACTTCTAAGATGCCCCAAGGTCATTTTGAACCCAAAAAGAAAAAAATCGCTTGGGCCCTTTTTGAGGAAACTCTTTTATTATTTTTTCAAAGAGGTTAATCAATATATTTTTATGAAAATAAGTTGAGCGTGGAATTTCATTGGCTCAAACCATTCAGCTTGGCATCCAAAAAAGGGCTGCAGGTGCTGATCATCTTACGAGAACTGAAACCCTTCAATATTTTTTATAAATGGTCCATCCTATGTCCAAACACCTTAACGGGAATTAAAGTGCTTACAATTTTCGGCAAAATGAAAAAAAAAATCGAATGTTCTATCACTAAAAGTTTGGAAGTTATGGTCCCAAGAAGTCAATTTTAAGCGAATAATTTAAATTAAAAAATAATATATACAGTTTTGGGGAAATAATTAATTTCCTATGGATATCTGGTAAAAATTGCCAAATAATTAATTAAAGAAGACTTAATTTTGAGTTGATAAAAAAAAAACATTGCTCTAGCTCTAATAGAACCAAAATTATGGCCTTTTGAATATGACCCTTATTTATGAAATGTTGTTTAACATCAATTTTATGAATAAAATTTCTGTTTTTTTAAAAGAACTCATTTCCTCAGATTTTTAGGTGAAAGTTGCCAATAAGTTATTTAAAAAAGACTTAATTTTGAGTAGATCTAAAAAAAACAATGCTCTAGCTGTAATAGAACCAAAATTATTGCCTTCTGAATATGGCCCTATTTTATAAATTCTGTTCAACATCAATTTTTTACATAACATTTATCGTTTTCTAAAAGAACTCATTTTCCGAGCATTTCAGGAGAAAGTTGCTACCAGATAGGTTAAGGAGGACCTAATTTTTAGTAAATCTAAAAAAAAAATAATGCTCCAGCATTATTTGTTTGAAAAATGATGATTAACATAATTTTATTACAGAAGGATCATATTTAGAAGGCCATAATTTCAATGCGATTAGAGCTAGCTAGAGCATTATTTTTTTGTAGATTTGCTAAAACTTAGGTCTTCCTTAAACAAACTAGTGGCAACTTTCTCCTGAATTGCTCGGGAAATGAGTTCTTTTTGAAAACGATGAATTTTATTTAAAAAATTAAGGTTGAAAAAAATTTCATAAAAAAGGGCCATATTCAAAAGGCCATAATTTTGGTTCTATTACAGCTAGAGCATTTTTTTATTGGGTCTATAACTTAATTCGTGCGGTTTGCTAAGAGATGGCGTAACTTGATTATTATTCCATCGTTCCAAACATCCGAAATGCGTTGGAAAGCTACTTTCGTTGTGCATCTTTTTCAGTATATGTCATTCATTTGAAGCGTAAACAGCTATAATTTTTGTTCACTTAAATATGTCGAACTTTGTGCCTGAAAAAGTGTTTTTGCGGGGAGTTCTCCTTCATTATTTTCATATGAAAAAAACTGCTGCCGAAAGTCATCGTATTTTGGTGGAAGTGTATGGTGAACATGCTCTAGCTGAGCGAACGTGCCAAAAGTGGTTTGCTCTATTTAAAAGTGGTGATTTTAGCTTGGAAGACAAAGAACGTCCTGGCCAGCCAAAAAAGTTCGAAGATGAAGAACTGGAAGCATTACTCGATGAAGATTGTTTTCAAGCATAAGAAGATTTCGCAGAATCTTTGGGAGTCACTCAAGCAGCCATTTCAAAACGTTTAAAAGCAGCCAGATACATTGAAAAGCAAGGAAATTGGGTTCCACATGAACTCAAGCCGAGAGACGTTGAAAGGCGGTTTTGCATGTCCGAAATGCTGCTGGAACGCCACAAGACGAAGTCCTTTTTGCATTGGATTGTTACTAGTGATGAAAAATGGATCCGGTACGTCAACCCCAAGCGCGAAAAATCCTATGTGCAACCCGGCCGGCCATCTAGCCAAATCAACGACAAAGTGGAACATCCATGGTGCGAAGGTAATGCTCTGTATTTGGTGGGATCAGAAGGGTGTGCTTTATTATGAGCTGCTAAACCCGGGTGAAACCATCAATGAAGAACGCTACCGAATACAATTAATCCGCCCAGAATATGCGAACAGACACGAGGCAATAATTTTCCATCATGACAACGCTCAGCCCCATGTTGCTATTCCGGTTAAGAACTATTTGGAAAACAGTGGATGGGAAATTTTACCCCACCCGCCTTATAGCCCAGACCTTGCCCCTTCGGACTACCATTTGTTCCGGTCGATGAAGAACGCCCTCACTGGAATATGGTTCACATCAGAACAGGGTATCAAAAATTGGCTTGATTCATTTTTGGCCACCAAGCCGGCGCACTTCTTTTGGAATGGAATCCACAAATTGCCAGAAAGATGGGCAAAAGTCATAGCTTCAGATGGGCAATACTTCGAATAATACTATGGTATAACAATTCATATTATATAACATTATAAGTTTGGAAAAACCGCACGAATTAAGTTATAGACCCAATAGATCCACTCAAAATTAAGTCTTTTTTAAATAAATTACTGGCAACTTTCACAATAAACGCTGAGGAAATGAGTTATTTTGAAAAACAAGAAATTTTATTTATATAATTGATGTTAAACAACATTTCATAAAAAGGGTCATATTTAAAGGCCATAATTTCTGTTCTATTAGAGCAATGTTTTTTTTATATCGACTCAAAATTAAGTCTTCTTTAATTAATTGTTCGGCAATTTATACCAGATATCCATAGGAAATAAGTTATTTCCCCAAAACTATATATATATATATAAATGCTGTATACACACACACACACACACACATATATATATATATATATTTATGTATATATTGTTTTCATTCAAATTATTCGCTTGAAATCGACTTTTCAGGATCATAACTCCCAAAGTTTTAGTGATAGAACATTCGATTTTTTTTTTCATTTTGCAGACAATTTTAAGCACTTTAATTCTTCTTGAAGTGTTTAGTACATAGGATAAACTGGAATAAGGCAATTTTCTCAACACTGATTTTTTCTCACTTTTTTCACCATTTTTAAAAAAATATTTAGGGGTTTCAGTTCTCGTAAGATGTTCAGCACCTGTAGCCCTTTTTTGGATGCCAAACTGAATGGTTTGAGCCAACGAAATTCCACGTGTAACTTATTTTCATCAAAATATGATGATTAACCTCTTCAAAAAAATGAAAAAAAAAAGAATTTTCTCAAAAGGGGCCCAAGCGATTTCTTTCTTTTTGGGCTCAAAATGATTGTAGTTTACAAATTTTGTATTCTGCTATCTGTCTACAATTCTGAAGAGTAAAGGTTTCGGTCGGAACATAGGAGTCTCGATACTTTATCACATAGTCATAATGGGGTACCATGTACATACAGACGTTGTGGATCTTTTCAAGTATTAGGATAATATGTCGAAGGGAACCTTCTTCGTTTTCTAGGACAGAAATTTGGATCACGTGCTTGCAGATTTCGCAAAGAAACGTGACAAAGGTTTCGATACGAGATCAGTTCAGTCGTCGTGACTATTCCCAGGAGTATCAGAATCGGTGTGATTTCTATCGCCTTCATTTGACAGATAAGGCATCGTATGATCTACATGAACTCTGAAGGTTTTGTTTTTTATCTGCATCTCTAAATTGTCGTTATAAAAATTTGTAGTAATCCTATAAGGGCCTTTCCAAGACGGTTTGAGCTTATTAGTTTTTGGTTGACAAGACTTTTAGCAATTGTCCTATTTTGTAAACCAGGTCAACCCGAGTGATGTTCTTATCGAGTCTTCCTTTGGTTTTTTGAAGTTCTAATTCAATTCGTTCTCTAGCTTTTCTCAGATTCAAATAATGTTTGTCCTTTAATCTTTTGATTAAATTTGTATGGGTTAGAGTATGGGTTAAAATCATTCAGTGCTTTATCCCCTTCTTCTGAGATCTTCACGTCTCGGGAAGTTATTTTAGAAATACTTGTATAATTAATATCCGCAGGTAATTCTAAGGGTTATTCTGAACAATTAAAAATAGGTAAATCAATCTTGTTATTATTGATGCTGTATATACCATCAAGAATAAGTTCGTTATTCTCTATCCAGGGGAAGCTTTCTGCTATAATGTGGAATAATGGTTTCTTTCACAAATATTCAATCTACTATCGGCGCAAAAATGATGATAGGCATATGCCTTTGAAGTTTAAAAACTCAGCCAAAAAAAATTCTAGAGTATTAAGTAACGGATAGGTTCTGTAATTATTTACAATAGCAAGTGTCAGAAAGCAGCGGGTGTGCCTTTTTTTGCTGCCGACCGCTGATGCCTTTCTTTGACCCGTGCTTCCGAATTGTTGCCCAGGCATTAACGGTTCTTCTCCCCGGTAGCATACAAAAAATGTACCCCCGCTGGTTACTAACACTTACTTTCCGACAAAAAAAATGTCCGAAAATATCGCGATTTTCATCAAAAATAAAATAATCACATCCTTCCGGGATATTGTAAATAATTACAGAGCCTATCCGTTACAGTTAGAAGTTTGGATCGCTTTAATATCTTCATTAGAACTGAAGATAGTATAGTTGTACATTTTCGTAATTTTGAACAACAATTTTTATTATTGCTCAAATTGGTCAACTGCAATTTGTTCACAAATGTTTTCCTCATATTCATGAATTTTTTCAAATTTTTCCCATTGCCTCTTGTACAAGAAATCATGCTCTAAACTTCTTCTTAAATATCCCCGAAATTCCTTCCTTTTTTTATATTTTTCAGTCTACAAAGCACAACATTTTTTTACATTAACGTCTTCAAGCTCATTTACGTGGAACACTCCCAGCTTTCAAATGACTATCAAGTTGTTACTCTAGCATTTTTTTTGGCTGAGCTGTTAAGATTCAAAGGCAGATGCCTATCATTATTGCGTCGATAGTAGACCGTGTGGGTCGAGTCATGTGAGTCGTTTCCCTTTACAAATTTGTTATAACATTTGAATGGTTTTCATTTTAGTATAAGAGCTTTGTGTTTAATCGGGTTTATCGCAGCTCCGCTATCTACTAGAAATCTGTATTCCTTTCCTCCTCCTCTTCTTCACACAGACTGGAATCGACCAAAAACTGCTGACAATCGGCTGAGTCCTCGTAATCGAGCTGCTTTTGTATTTCGTCCGTTGTCATTACAAACGATTCTAGCCAATCGTCTTCCTTCAGTACCTGCCAATAAATGTCCTGATTTACCACACTTAAAACAGTTCATATTCATTCTGTCTGCTAATGGTAAATTGAAAGGTCTAAGTAGTCGAATCTGCAGTCCTATCGCCCTTTTAATGTTTAACAGATATCGATTAATTGCTTCATGTTCTTCTAATTTTAATTTAATTATCCTTTCTGTGGTATTTGAGTGTTGGGCTTGAATTGTATATTTGATTTCATTCTGAATTTGTCTAAATCGAGCTGCGAAATTTTGAACTGAACCGGTCATGCCTTGCTTGCATGATTCTAATCTACTCTTTGATGCTAAGAGAGAGCGTGTTCGTATTACATTCTGTCGCAATGCATCATATAACTCTTCGAATGACTCAATCAAGATGAATCAAATGGAATTCTTAGCCGCTCCCCTTATTTTTTTACTATGATGTAATCGAGTAAAAGGCCAGGCTGGAGGCATCTCAATTGTGCTCTTTTAATTGACTTTATGAAATCTTCAATACCGATATCATTTTGTCCGCCTAATACTTTGATCGTACCAAATATATACTTAGCAGAGATTGGGTTCGAAGGGGGGATCGGTTGAGAGCTTTGATTTGAATTTTCGCCTTTACTAAATTAAGTTTTTTTCTAAAAGTTTTTTGTTTCACGCTAACGTTCTTTCGATTTCTGCCAATTCTTCATCGTCTTCGGATTTGTTTTCGGTAATCCTTTGTCCCTACCCTAGCGGACCGAATGAACGGAGCGGATACGCTACAGCGTATCCCTATAGTATCCACATCGTATCCTCTCCGTATCATGCAAGAAAATCTCATGAAAAAGGGAAGATGAACATTTAACTTGTTGAAATTCGGATTCTACGTGAAATTTTGCGTTAGAAGGTCACGGAGTAATCACAATAGTTTTTCTTGCAACGATAAAAACTTTAAAAAAATATAATACCTATCGACAACGTGGGCTGAAGGCGACTTCAAGCG
>CAKNWT010312484.1:0-10426 GCA_932066315.1 Andricus coriarius | reverse complement strand
AAAATCCTGAGAATAATTAATTGCTCAGACATATCTCAATAAACCTTGTATTCTTTCAATACGCTCTTTCTCTTTACTTCAATCTCTCTTGCTAAAACTTTCCTATCTTATCATCGATTTTCAAAAGATAACATTATTTCTATGAAGTTCAAGAAATTTCGAAACCTTGAGAGGATACAAAATTTAAACATTTTGAAAATAAGGATTCAAACCTGTAGAGTCCAAATTCACAATTTACGAATAATTTAACGAATAAATATTAGAGTTCCGCAAGAGTTCCACATCGAAATTGTTCAAAATTGCACGTCATGCAATTATAATGACATTTGAGTGAGTGGCTACATTTTTCCACCAAGAATTAACAAAACTCTGAGAGTATTGAAAATCTGATAGAAATGAGATCAATAATAAGCCTCTACGTGAACTTTTATTCTGTATAATTCATGTCATATTTTACTAACATAATTTATCGTGAGCTCAGTCTATTTTTTAAACTCAATGTTGAAAGGCGTTCCTTTTTTTTACACAACAAAATGTCATTCCATATACGTAGGATACTTTTCCTATTAAAAACTCTTTCGAAATACATTAATAGCATTGCATTCTTCAAAAAACGTCAAATAATTGACCAGAACTATGAGATTTAAAAAAAAGGAAAACTTACCTTAAGTTCATGCTCCCCTCGCCAACCCACTATCCGGCTCGAAGGACCAAAAATGTTTTGAATTAATGACGTACTGGCGTGGGCTAGCGAAGGAGTCATGTTCAGTCAAGTTATACTCAACGAAAATGAATCAGACAATTTCTCACCGGGATCCCGCACTTCTCAATACCTTGCCTCGATTTAATTCAGGATACGAGTCCTTGATCCTATCCAATGAAGCACTTCCAAAAATTTGTCCGCTTGGGCATATGGAATTGATATTCTATAGTATTTTAACCTCCTTAACTCTAGAAGTTATAATAATAATAATAATAACAAAGCTGAAACAATGCTGCACTGGCCCCCACCCGAGTATAACCGAGTCAAGCGCAGCTTAACTTCGGTGATCGGACGGAAAGTCTTAAACAATTCCACATGTCCAAGCGGACAAATTTTTGGAAGTGCCTCATTGGATAGGATCGAGGACTCGTATCCTGAATTGAATCGAGGCAAGGTATTGAGAAGTGCGGGATCCCGGTGGGAAATTGTCTGGTTCATTTTCGTTGAGTATAACTTGACTCGACATGACTCCTTCGCTAGCCCACGCCAGTCCGTCATTAATCGATCCTATCCAAAGAGGCACTTCCTTGATGTTCAAAAAAAGGTTTTGGTTGTTGGTGAAAATTAGCACAGATGTAGCCTCCGGAAGCTACGACCACGATCGTTCACCGAACGATCGATCCCGACGCGACCGGAGGTGATACGTCATCCGACTTGTCACTTCCTGAAACACTAGAAGACGATCAAGTCGGGAAATCACTGAACAGTTAATTAGGACTTGATGAGTCACCGACCTTAACTCACGGACCCGAACACCTGAGGTCTCTTAAAGACGCACAATTGATTACCGTCGTTGCAACCTCGAAAACCAGCCACCCAGCCTACACCTGGATAGTAACTGAGCTCTCTCAGAGAAGGGAGCCTGGCAGCCCCCCACCAAGGCACGATCAAGCGACAACATGAGTCACCACACAAGCCAAAAGGTAGCCCCCAAAACTCATAAACAGAAAAGGAACCTTGAACGAGAAGAAGCATTGGGAGGATTCCATGCGATGATCAATGAAGCCCGAAGGTCAACCAAAGGGAAACAATAACATCAAATAAATTATTAACAAGTTGTATATCATTAAGCTATTTCCCTTTCGGCGAGCCTCTAGGGGTAAGCGTGACACTACCCGATAATAAAAAAAAATCTAGAAGCTCTAAGAATTATAAATCATTTATTTTGAGTATAGAAAAGCTTTCTTATTTTCAAAATGTACTTCCAAAAAAATTGAGAGGATCAGATTATTAAAAATGACGAGTTAATTAAAAAAAATCAGAAACTTGTCATTTTTAACGATCTGATCTCTTCAATTTTTTTGGAAGTACATCTTGAACAAGTTTTTCTATGCTGAAAAATAATTGTTTATAATTTTTAGAGGTTCTAGAATTTTTGTTTTCATTTTCAGGTCTCCATAAAAATTGAATTTCTTCCATATAAACCGAAATAAAAAAACTGACATTTTTTTAAAAATTAGGCATATTATGCAGATTGAGAAACAAAAACAAACACATTTACGATTTTTCCAAAACTCTGCGATTAAATATTTTTTATTATATTTCGAATCCGCCCAACCGAAAAGAAAACTTGTTAGTATTAGAGCGTTTTCAATTTATATTTTTTGTTTATTTTTGATCCAACCTTTTTGATTTTCAACCATATGATAAAATTTTTATCCAAAAAGATGAATTCTCAATGAAAAATATAATAGACGAAATTTCAATAATAAAAGACGAATTTTCCACAAGATTGTATAATTTAAAACCAAAGATATAAAGTTAAAAAAAAAACATGAATTTTCAGCTAGAAAAGATCAATTTTCAGCCAAATGGAGCAATTTGAAACCAAAGAGATGAATTTTCAACCAAGAAGATTAATTTTTTCCAAAAAAAGACTAATTTTAAACAAGATATATAAATTTTAAACAAGATATATAAATTTTCAACCAGAAAAGATCAATTTTCAACAAACAATGTGATAATTAAATTTTCAATTAAAAAAGTTTATTTTCAACGAAAAACGATAAATCCTCAACTAAAAGTGTAATAGTTTTAACAAAACAAATTAATTTAAAAAAAAAGAAGTGGCAATGAAATTTGTTAAATTTTTAACCAAAGAAATGAACTTTTAACAAAAATGATGCATCTTAAATCAAAAACATAAATTTGTAATCAAATAGTTGAATTTTCAAACCAGAAGATGAATTTTTTACCAAAAAAGACAAATCTTCAACTAAACAGATGAATTCTCAACTAAAAAAGATACATTTTAAACAAAAAATTGAATAGTTTAATTTTATGTTGGAGAAAATACGTTTTTAACTAAATAAGATACATTTTTAGCGAAACAGTTAAATTGTCAACCAAACAGATAAATTTTCAACAAAAAAATTAAACATCTATAAAAAAATTTCCGACAAAAAAGTGAATAGTTGAATTTTTGGTTAAAAAAAAAATAATTTTCGATAAAAAAATTAATTTTTAACCAAATAAATGAAATTTGTACCAAAACTCAACTTTCTACTATAAAAGACAAATTTTTAACAAAATACATACATATTAAACCAAATAGTTGAATTTCCAACTGAAGAAGATTGTTGTCCAAAAAACACGGTATAGTTAAATTTACAGTTGAAAAATTAATTTTCAATAAAAAAACAAATTTCGAAAACCAGGAATATGAATTTTGAACCTAAAAGATTCATTTTTAGCAAAAAAAAAAATTAATTTTTAACAAAATACATTAACTTTTAATCAAAAAGGTGAATTAGTCACAGTAAGATTAATTCTCTGCCGCAAGAGACAAAGTTTCAAGAAAATATAGAATTTTCAATAAAATGGTTGAATTTTTAACTAAAGAAGATAAAAATTCAATCAAACAGAGGATAGTTAAATTTTCAGTTAAAAATTGTTGTTTTTAAATCTTGAAAAAATATTTCAATTTTGAACAAAAAAAAGTATTTTATAAGAATGATAAATAAACAACAAAAAAAAGATTCTAAGGAATTTTCCGTTGGTTTCAGTAATTTAACTGATATCAGGTGTCTTTAAAAGATTTTATGTTATTTTTGAAAGCTTTGAAAAGTGTCAAGTGATTTTAAAGATTCCAACGAACTTGACAGATTTTAGGGAATTTTCAAAGATTTGAAGGAATTTTGTATTTATTCCAACATTTTGAAGAAATTTCAAAGGATTTGAAATATTATAGGTTGTTTTTAGAAATATCTGAGGCTTTTTCAAGATATTTAAATAATTTCAATGAATTTTAAAACATTTTGAAGGATTTGAAATGTTGTAGTGTATTTTAACAGATTCTGAGGAATTCTCAATTCATTTCAGTAATTTAATTGATTTCAGAGAATTTGAAATATTTTAGAGTAATTTAAAAGATTCCAAGACATTTTCGAAAGCTCTAAAATGTTTTAAGTGATTTTTGAAGTTTTGAATGTTCTTGCAATATTTAATGAATTCAATGAATTTTTTTTATTTTAATTTAATTTTATTTTAATTTAATTTATTTTATAAGTTTGGAGACATTAAAAAAATTCTAGTTTCAAGGAATTTAAAAAAAGTTTTAAGGATTTGAAAACTTTCAAATTATGCTAAAAGATTCCAAGGAGTTTTCAATTTATTTCAGTGATTTAATTGATTTCAGAGGATTTGAAATATTTTTGAGTATTTTAAAGGATACCAAGGCATTTTCGAAAGCTTTAGAAAGTTTCAACTTTCAAGTAATTTTAAAATATTTCAAATATGTATGTAAGGAATTGGAAAAAACTCCAAGGCATTTCCAAGAGATTTTAATAATTTAAAGGAATTTCCAAAAATTGTCATATTTCAAAATTCTTGAAAAGCTTCCAATTTTTTTCGAATTCTTTGAAAACTTATATTTTGTTTTCAATTTTTTTAAATCTTTTCCAATTCCGAATACCTTTTAATAGATTCAAATATGGTTGTTTCCAAAGTCATATATCACTTTTCCAATTAATGGATCTTATAGTTTACAAAATTCTAATTTTAAAAATGCCCATAAAATATTTTTTACGTATTGTTTACTATTTTTAATTTAATGTTCAAATATGAATTTTCTATCACGATGTCGATTGGAGGGCCCCTCTGACGTCAAAGGGGTCGGATTTTCTAACAATCACAGCTAATGTGTCAGTAATTCTTAAATATCTTTTTCTGTGCCGATGTTTTGTTTTGGTTATCTGCACGTCGAAAATAGAATTCGCAAAAAGGAGGGCTTCCGCCTTTAATTTTTAATAATTTTTTTCTGTTGAACGAGTCAACAGAAAAAACATGTAGAACTCACATAGAGTTTGGATTAAAATTATGTATTAAAAAATTATTTTATCTAAAATTGTGAAACAACCCCATTTATACTAATTTCTTTTTTATTTTGCTAAATTCTGAAAAATTAACTTATAAATTTCAATTTTGAAAATCTTTTAAAATTATTTTAAATCTTCTTAAATATTCTCTTGAAATTAATTTTTTATGATAAGAAATCATTTAAAATTGACCCAGAAGTCTTGAGAAAAGTTTTTTTTCTGCAAACCTTTAAAAATTCTTAAAAAGATTACAAATCTTTAAAAGTTAGATTTTATTTTGAATTTTTAAAAATCTTTCAAATTTTAGATTATCTTCGGATCTATTTAAAACTTCTAAATATCTTTTAAAATGGTTTGAATTTTTCCTATTTTTTCTTTAATTCTGCTAAATTATACGAAAATGCCTTAAACCCTTCCATATTTATTTGTTGGCATTTTTAAAAATCTTATAAAATATTTTGCAATATTTTCTATTATCTTAAAAATTATATTTTTGAAAAAAATTATCAATTGAAATTTTCTAGGAAACTTAAAACAAAATTACTCTCCTTAAACCTTTCAAAATTCTGCAAAAGCTTCAAAATTTTTTGTTCGAAATCTTCAACAATCTACAATTTGTTTTCAATTTTTGACAATCTGTTCAAATTTTGAATTATCTTTGATTATTTTCCAAACTTCAAAATATTTTTTTAAATTATTCGAATTTGTCCCAAAATTATGATAAAATTCTGCTACATTCTGCAAAATTCCCTTAAAATATTCCAAATTTTTTTCTAAATTCTTAGAAAGCTTATGAAATGTTTTAAAGCTAGTTCAATTTTCTTTAAAAATTATATTTTTTTCATATAAAACATAAACTGACTTTTACCCTGGAATATTAAGAAATTTTTTGTTCTTCTTGAAACCTCTCTAAATTCTTAAAAATATTCTACATGTTTTGTTCCAAATCTTCAAAAGTCTATATTTTTTTAAAAGTTTTTGGAATATTTTCAAGTTAAAAATTGTTTTTGAATTTTTCAACTGCGTCGACTGCTCACCTGGAGGTGCAACCCATCTCCAGTGCACAACCACAAATGCCAAAAGAGTCCACTGCTCATCCGAAATTGTGACCTAGACTTAAAGCGCGACTAAGAACGATACAGAAGTCTACTGTGCAGTCGGAAGAGCGACATCACTCAAGTGCGCAATCTCCAGTGCCACACAAGTCTACTGCCCATCCACAAGGTCAACTACAGCCCCGATCTGAATAATACTAAATTACGCCAGATAGGGTATTTAACAGAACCATACAGCAATTTTTAAAACGGTTCTGCTCGTGCAACCTGCTGGATCCGGACCCGAAAATATCGGATCGGTCAATTCCCTGTCAATTCACAAGAAAATTTTCACAGTGGGGCTTACAAGTATTTCACCAAACGATATATTGCTGGAAAATCTGTTGAAATTGAAACTTCTGGTCCCTTCGCGAAAGCCGATAAGATTCACCGTTAACAGTGGCGTATATTCCAATATCTGGCTCTGGTGTTTAGGAAAAGATGCCTTCTTGAACATGTAACAACACTACTAAATGGATAGAAATGGACAGAAGATCATCAAAATATAAAAGAATGTGAATTTGTTCTAACTGGTGATAAGAATAAATCTCGAGCAACATAACCACCAGGAAGAGTTGTAAAGTTGTTTCCCGGTAGCAATAGGGTAAATGACATGATGTTAATGTTTTTTGTCTGCATGGTCGACATTCAATGTTTTTTGAAATATTGATTATTAAAATTGTGAAACACAATTTTATTAAAGTTGTGAGAATAATCTCTTTAGCTCCGCTGGGATTCGAACTGCAGATCTTTCCGATCTTTTCTCGTCTCTCCGCAGCTTAATTGGTTAGAGCATCGGACCGGAAATCTGAAAGGCCTGGAATTTGAATCCCAGCGGAGGTAGAGAGATTTTTTGCACAACTTTAAAAAAATTGTGTTTCACAATTTTAATAATCAATATTTTCAAAAATATTGATTATCGACCGTGTAGACAAAAAAAATTAACATCATATTATTTAAATAATTCACTAGTCAAAAAACATAACATCAATTAATAGGTTAATAAAGTTGTAGATGTCCAAACTACATCTGGTCTTTATCGAAAACATATGCAGAACTCCCATACACCAATATTATCAGTATTATCAAACCCAGACCTATGCCTGAGATAGAATTTTTTTTTTAAAATAAGTCAATAAAGTTTCAAGGTTTTGAAACCTAGTATGTAGAATAATTTGAAAAAACAAAAAAGTTGTTGAAGTCCTTAAATAAGACAGGGCGTTCTGGAGATTAAAGTGGGCAAAACATTGATTTTTGAAAATAGGAGATTAATTTCGCACCTTCCCCCATTCTTGCACTTTTGGATGTTTAGTAGACTTATGTGGCATTTATGGTTGCCCCCTACTGGTATGTGACACATCCGTCTGCGCAGTACACTCCTGAGGCGTTAGTGGTTATACACCAGAGTTATATAGCACTACCGGGCGCGCAGCATGACTTCTGTGGCATTTGTGGTTTCAAAATGAAGTCATGTAGAACGTCCATATGCTAAATTCCATTCCAATCTGTTGAGTGTACATTTTGACAATGTCTAGAGCTAGATGAAGTTTCTCTTCATTTTTAGCATAGTTCTTGAGATCATCCATGTAAAAGACATGAGTGAACTTATACTGTCAATTTTTAGGTTTGCCGCCAAAATACCCTTTGGAATGGCGAAGTGCGCAAAATAGTGTTAATAATGTGAGGCAAAAGAGGAGAGGGCGCATCGTTTCGCCCTGAAACACACCTCTCTGAAAGGTGACACTGCTAGTGTTCACACGATGTTTTCGTGATGAGATAATCAATCTGGTTTACCAACGCGGCATTAATCTCTGTGTGTACCTAACGATGTGTGGATGAATCTCTTACCTTTCCAACAGACAGATGTACTGGCTTAATTGTCCGAACTGCTGCACAGGTTCAATTGTCCAAACAATCCTATCATTGAGGATAGTTATAAAGATCTTACACAGTGTGTTCAGACAAGTTATTGGCCTGTAAATCTTAGGGTCACCAGAAGGTCTTGCTACCATCTGGTCTTAAAGCGTTATGTTTCTTCATGCCTCTTTATATATTTTTCACCTCCTCGGTAGCGATATGAGAGCACTCCTCCTCAGGTGGTATGAGGGCACTGCACAGCTCCTTGAAGCTATTTATATTCTTTGAGTATTCTTTTAGTGGATGCTGGACTTCCCTGGCTTCTCTCCAAAATCCCTCAAACTCCTCTGGTGTGGGCGGGTGGACGACAGTAACTGGAGGGTCATGCAGGAGTCGAGGTGTGTCATACAATAACTGTTGATTTTCTCTGACCCACCTCTCTCTCCGCTCTAGACTTCTCGTAGCGTTAGATAGTACTCGTATTCTGCCAACAATATGCTGCCTGATGGTCAGTAGCTTTGACTTGCTAAGTGCGTCATGACCGATCCGCAGTTCGCGCGCGAACTGTCGAACCTTGGCAGCGAAAGTCCTGCCCGATGTTATGTAGTCAATCACACACTGAATGCCGGACGCGTACTGCCTTGCCCAGCCTAACTTTACGCTGAGTCAATGCATTCGTCTTTCAATCTTATGATCAGTTCTTGGTTTCGTATTACGGTTTGCATCTGCCAAAGCTCTCACTGCATTCTACACACTACAATTAATAGTCGAGAGGTGGGGTTTGTCAAAAAATCTCCACGAAGCTCGTCATGCAGTTCAGCCAGATCTTTTGGCTTGAGATAAACCTGAATGTTGATGTTTCTCCGGCTCCTGAATCATCGCTCTTCTTCTATTGGATGCCTGCTCTTGGTGGGTCTCAGCGTCACCTCTCTTTCTCTGCTGCCGGCTTGTTCTGGCTGCAGTTGAGTAGGCGCTCCGCTGATATAACCCCTTTTCCGGACTTCCTCGGTACGGTTTCGCAGATGTTTATGTGAAAAATGCGAGAGCTCCACAGAGTATTCAGTCACGCCATATAACCTTTTCATTGTCGGGAGTCCTGCACGTTCGATTGTTTTGAACCGTACTTACTACATCTATGTTTAGTGTTATCATTGTTATTCCCACGAGCAACTAGGAAATAGGGTTCGTCCATCCTTGTGGTGTTCCGTGTGCAAGGATAAGGCTGCATACTCTGAGAGGTCGCCCGGTGTCCCAGAGTCACCGTTTGAGACACCTCACCCACATGCCATTCAGCATTCGGCACGGTTGTCACACCGCCGCTTATGGTTTATTCGTTCTGGACCATACCTGAACGATCGCCCGCGACTCCTTATTAGTTGTTGTAACAATATTCAGCAGAAACCCCTGGTACAGGGACCAGCTATCCGCAAGACGAGGACGGGTTTAGTGGCTTTGTCATAGGCCCTTTGGTTCGATTCCTAAGGAATCAAAACCGACAACTAATGGCCGTCGGGCGGGGAATCGAACCCCGGTTTCCCGCGTGACAGGCTTATATATACCAGGTGTACAAGCTTAAATCCGCTGTTTGCTCAGAGATGGCGGTAGTGAACATATTCACCTACAATAGAAACGTCATGCTTTTTGTTGTGTTAGTTCGATACCTTTCTACAAAAATCAATGCACATAGTCAGTTTTTTTATACAACAACATAAATTTTTCCTTGAGTAATCATGTCTAGTTTTGTGCCAGAAAAGAAGCATTTGCGGGAAGCTCTACTTTTTTGCTTCAATTTGAAGAAATCGGCTGCAGAATCACATCGAATGCTTGTGAAGGCCTATGGTGACAGTGCTTTATCGGAAAAAACTTGCAGAGACTGGTTTCGTAGGTTCAAAGACGGTCATTTTGACTTGAGTGACAAGAAGCGTGAAAATCGGCCCAAAAAAGTTGAGGACCATCATGAATTATAGGCTCTTTTGGATAAGGATGATACGCAAACACAAAAAATGCTTGCCGAACAGTTAGGTGTTACTCAACCGGCCATTTTCCTGCGTTTACATGCCATGAGAAAGATCCAAAAAATGGGAAAATGGGACCCCATGAATTGAACGATAGGCAGATGGAGCGACGCCAAAACACATGTAAAAATCTTGCTTGCTAGACACAAAAGAAAGTCGTTTCTGCATCGTGTGGAGATTGGAGACGAAGACTCCGACCAATATGGCGGTCATAACTACAGAAAGTGCCTTAGGCATGTGTGCAAGAATTCAGAATAGCGATAAAAAATTCTGAAAATATAAATGCAGCAGCTTTTCTGGCTACTGGTTCGAATGACAAGATAAAACTTGCAAAATTCAAGGTGGCAAATCCAATATGGAGGACGAAACTTTCAAAAATCA
>CAKNWT010312482.1:0-12037 GCA_932066315.1 Andricus coriarius | reverse complement strand
TTTACCAGAGATCTTTGAAAAAATGAGGGAAATCAGCCGCCGAAGACGAATCATCCTCCAGCACGACAATGCGAGCTCTCACACGTCCGCTGCAACAAGGGACTTTTTGAGGGCTGAAAACGTCGAATTGATGGGTCGTCCAGCCTACAGCCCTGACTTAGCACCTAGTGAATTTTTTTTATTCCTATACATAAAAAATAAATTACGAGGTCAACGTTTTTCGACGCTTGAAGAAGCGGTTGATGCGTTCAAAATGCATGTTTCGGAGGTGCCTCAATCGGAGTGGAAAAAATGTTTTGAAAATTGGTTCAAGCGCATGCAAAAGTATGTTGAGTTTCAGGGAGAATACTTTGAAAAACAATAAAGCCAATTTCGATGCTCAATTATTGTCTTTTGATTATTAGGCTCAAAATATAAAAGGCAATCCTCGTAGAAACCACGTAAGTGCACGCATTTTGTGGACGAATTAGAAAGAATCAAATTAATCGAAAATACCTCATGTGAATATGGAATTAAAAATAACCATGGGAGGTGTGTCTACTGCTCGAATTAAGAGGAATTAAAAAAATGGAAAACATGTTCGCCTGCATGGAACTCAACACAACTGGCAATCGTTAAGGAAATAGAAAAGAATTGGTTTCGGAGATAAACCTATTCTTTCGTTGGGCACTTCTCTTGATGGAAGAAGTTACCGGTTTGTGCCGAATACAATTTTTTTCTCGTTACTGAAATTTCAATTATATGTGGTTGAAATTTCAACTGCATGGTTGAAATTTCAATTACACGTGTAGCTAATTTTTCATTCTCAAGTACAGTCAACTTTCTTTTATTCTACAGTTCGGTTATTCTACAGTTCGCTTATTCTACACCCCCTATACACGCTTATTCTCATTTTCGCAGTTTCTTTATCTCCCACAACGGTCCCTGTACGGGCTGTACGGCCACGCCCGCATCAGTGGGTGACCAATTAAAAAAAAGAGGCCCGAAGAGCGGGAAGCCTTGAATTGAGTATTTTGACATGCCTTGATGGGAATGCAGACAAGTTTTTCGAGAAAATATTTCTCATGTGTAGAATGGATTTTTTCAGCCAGATTCCATTCTTTTGTTGACTCACGATCTTTCAGTGTCACGAAATACAAGCACCTGTCCGAAATTTGAGGTTAGAGTACCACTAACCTGCAATTTAGGATATTTTATTTTATCATGTGACAGTGAAAGGGCGTCAATCGACAAAAGAATGGGACATGAAAAGTCTAGATGATTTTCGCTTAGGAATAGCAATTTTTAACAACAGTTTAGGGAAACAAGTTTCATTCAAATCCGTAATAAAAACTTTTTATTTTCGAGGGGGAAAAGCGACTTTTAACAAATTTACCCACCCCCCTCCCAGAATACGGGGGGGGGGGGGTAACTTTGTAATTTCAAATTGGAACACCAATTTTTTATCACAGATTCAGATTCTCGTTTATGAAATACTTAAGTTTTATTCGAAACATTTTTTTCGATTGGCGGAAAAAACCCACCCCCTGCCTCGTGGGGGGAAGGGTATTTTTCAAAGTCGCTTTTCCCCCTCAAAAATAAAAAGTTTTTATTCAAGATATTTTTGTCAGAGGATGCGCATTTTTTGACATATTTCGATATCTCATGCTAAAAAAAAAACACCCAGTATAATTAAATTGTAAAAAAAATTGTTGAAACGAAAACTGACCAGGATTTTGATAAAAAAAGAACCAAGATATTCGTAATCAGGGAATATTTTCGATCTATTAAACTTTTTATTACATATGCATTGATATATTGTCAAATGCTGATTATGGTGAAGCCAGGAAAAGCCTTATTGAATAAATTTTTTCATTCTTTTATTTTTTCTAGGGCCAAAGTTTTAAATTTTTCATCTAATATCTATTATATATTTTTTCCTATTGCATGCGGTATGTTCCAAAAGTTTGGCGATTCTTAAAAAAATGTTAAGGGACACAATTATGCTCTTATATCTCTCTGTTCCTGAGGAATCGTACTTTTTATGACCTTTACCGGCGCTAAATAATTTTTTCCAGTCGGACACTGAATAAGACTTTTTTTCTTTATAATATATAATATTTTCATTGATAAGATATTTCTCTACAACTAATATGTGTACATAAATAAAAATGAAAAACTATACCAAACTCTTAATTTTAGTGCAAATTGGATCCTCGCAATCTCTAAATAATTTGTCAAAAAGATGAAAATATTAGGAGAGTATTTTCTCACTCAGAGAAACAAACTGTAGCGATACGCCCGCCGTAATATAAAGACAAGTTTTCTATGAACCACCTTAGTAGGTATATATGATGGGAAGATTACATAAAAAGTAACATTTGTTTTTGTTTGTAACGTGATTTTTTTGTGACCTATTAAAGTATCATTTTTATAATACAGCACTGAATAATAAAACGTACTGGAAATTATAATTCGAAAGCAATAGTCAGGAAATGGAACAATTTTCGTTCGACAACGTCTTGCATTTGATCTAGCTTCTCGATGTCATCTCCTGAACATTGACCATTTTCTTCGCACCACTCGCGAACATTCAAAAATTGTTCGTAGATTACTTGCGGGCTGCTCGTGTTTTTTGCGCTAAGCTCAACTGTGGCTCTGCTTTCTGCATCTTCGATTACGGATTGAGGGTCATCAAACTCGACTTTCTGGAAGCAAAATCATATTTATGGACAAATTGTACGTGCGATTTTTGCAGTTCTCCAGGTTTTCCTCCTCGTGAAACCATGCCTCAACATCGTTATTCGAATGAATTTCAGAGGAAGTTACCGAATTCAACAAGCCTGTGGCGTCAGTTACAATGGGATCGGACACTTTGAGAACTAGAGTCTGTTCTCCTAGCAATTTTTTCCAACATTTGGAAATTGTTTCCTCCGAAACATTGTTCCAAGCGCTTGTTATGGCAAAAGCCGTGTCAAGCGGTGTCCAACTTTTCACGAAGTTGACAATATTTCCAGATTTGTCGTCAAATAGCATTCGTCGCAAAAAGATTTTTTTATAATTTCTCTTCATATTTTCAATAATGCCCTGATCAACAGGCTGAATCAAAGAGGTCACGTTTGGGAAAAGATATAATACCCTGAATTGAGGATCAATTTTGTTTAACTCTTCTTCCGATGGATGGCAGGGTGCGTTGTCTAATATTAACTAAAAATTCTCGTCTTGATGCGGGTTTCTTGCTTTCACAGCCTTTATGAAAACGGTTTTGTACCATTTGACATGAAGGAGTAGTAAGGAGTGGTATCTCCCATGGGTGAAGGTAGACGAAAGTGCAACTGGAAATATCCGTGATTTCAGTATTTCTTGGTTGCGCGTGTGACTGAACTATTGTCGTTCTCTCTCCTAATTTTTGGAGGGTTTCAAGACCACTTCTTTTTTACGGACATAACACTCCTTACTATTACTTCATGCCATTTTACAAAAAGTTTTCCTGGAAACAAAAAACAATTGACTTAATTTTATAAATGTCTGAAAAAAACGGCAGGGTGAAGTTGTGCCCTTGCATCGATTCTCCAAAGCATAATTTATCCCAGGCAAGTTTATCTTCAGACTGTAATTCATCGGGCGCATATTATGATATAAGAGAATAGCATGCGTTGTAAAAAAAAGTGATGAAAGTCGGTAGGAAGTGCTGGTTCAAATGGATTGGATCAACAGATGGAGTAGCAGGGAAATTAAATGCAGTCAAGGCACAGAAAACACAATTATGTACATCTTATTCACAGATCGCGTACAGTTGAGCGTTTATTGGAGTAAGACGTGTTTGTGTTCCGTGACTGTTTCGGCTGACTTTTATGGATATGAGGCCAATGCGAGAGCATTTTTCTTGTGCGTGCGATTTTTTTTACGAGGGAAGGTGAAAAATATTCTAACACACACCGAGAAGGGTCCGCACTTCTCAGTAGTGTCGGGATGCCGATATCATAACTACAATGATCTTAATATATATAAATATACATAAAGATCTTACTTCGACCATTATAGTGATGCTACCAACCACCGACTAAAAACCACCCACCACCCTTTCTCCTTGGCACGATTTTCCCCGGAACCGCTTTCGCATTACTTCAGGGGGAGCCGTTCTTTGGCCGTGCCTCGGCCTTCGTCTTTTGTGCCAGTTTGGTCTTCACCTGGTGTACTGAGCATTTTGTTGGACCTGCCCAGCTACGATGTTATCTTACACGCCCAAGAGGCTTCTTCAACGAGGCTGCCTCTTTGAGCGCCAAGCAACTCCTTCCCCCGGGCGATGGTCAGTCCGGGGCTTATCTTCCTTTGCGGCGCAGAGGTAGCACTGTGGTGTGCTGCCATGTGGCTGAAGCCTAGGCACCGGCAGCACCTTATCGCCTCCGCCTTCTTATGCACACGGCAGGACACCCACCCAACCTTCAGGTGTCCTGCGTGTAGTATTTTTTTCGCCTGTTCTTCTGTCACTCCCACGAATGCCTTCAGCGTTCCCCTGAAGGCCCTTTTCGTGAGAGTGACTTTTATCTGCTTAGGTGATTCTGCTCCAAGACATTTCTTGACTGCAGCCTCAGCCTATACCACAACAGTTGTAGTTTCGAGGTCCAGGACTTCGACCTCAGTGCGAGGGACAAGCTCCCTCACACTACCCCATTTTCCGACGGCCTCTCTAATAGCAGCGTATAGTTTTAATCTGACGTCCGCTGCAGGTCCTAATTCCACAAGGACCTCGCCGTTCCTGATTTCTCTGACACCCTTAATTTTATCACCAAGGGTGTCAGGTTTCACCTTACGCTCCAACTGTTAGATCTTTTTGACTTTTAAATTCACTCAATACTGAGATTTTCAGTCCACGTCCACTTGTTGCTGCATCGGTTTCTAAGATCCTATTAAGGACTAACTTTGAAAAAGAAATGTTAAATTAGGGTTATGTCCAAAATATAATCAGGATACGTTTAAAAATGGTATAACCCTCAAATCAACTGGTTTGTATAATTTTTAAGCAATATTTTCATGCATTCAAAATCTCAAAAGTTAATTTTTCAATCTATATTAACTTGTCCAGAAAATTTGCATGTTCCTCAAATCAACTCTTTATATAACTTTTAGGTCCGCAGTATAAACAATTTTAAGCACTCGGAATAATTTAAAGCATCATATTCACCTAAATCTAAACTCCTGAATATTTTGAGTCCTTCGGAAGGATTTTCTCCAAGACGACGGAATCCTACATTTTTAGCGTACTCAAATGATAAAAAAATACATTTCAAAAAATTAGCTCAAGATATTAATTTTTGCTGTTAAAGTTATTTAAATTGATTCCTAAAACATAAATTTATTAAAATACTGTATTACGAAGCCGATAGCAATTGCTATAGGGACAGCATTTAGATGGCTCAAAACTACTTTGGTACATCCTATTATGTACAGAAATAAATGCAAAAAATTTCTAAAAAATTATTTATTGATGGTGAGACATTTATCCATATACGTTTAAGTGTGAATAGTGTTTTTCGATGAAAAATAAAGTTTCGGTGTTCGTATTAGTTTCGGTGAATAATAATTTTCAATAAGAATTAATTGAGAACATGGTATATTTGAATAAAAACAACAATACCAGTACAGTGCTCTTTCCGAGTAATACCACTTCGAGTAGTTCCATGCCCCTCATCTCGTTCGACTACTTCCCCCTCCAGCACAACGTCCCGTTCCGCATGAGATATGGAATCACTTCTTCTGAGTAATACCGCTCGAAACACAGATAGCGCTGCTTTGCCGCTAGCATCAAATTCACGTGAATAATTCGAATTATAAATATTGATAAACCTACGTACCAATTAATTATTCTTAAAATTGTTTTAATCAAAATTAAAAAGTTTTCTGTGTTGTTCATTATAATAAAAAAAAACAAGGGAGAATTCTGGCTATACATAAAAGCGTACAAAAATATTGGAATAGGAAGCAGTTTTAGCGTTCTTGGGGATGAAAACATAATTTATTCAAAGATTTCATGAATTATATGAAATTTTGTGAAAAATTAAATCGATTTTTTATAAGAGAAACTGAGAGAAAAGAACTTTTGGCACAACGGTTTTCCGTTGTTTCTTGTGGAACTACTCAGAAGGAGCGAAACTAAACTCGACGGACGGAAACGCGTAGGTGTAGTGGGGGCATAGCTCGACCGCAGTAGGTACTCCCCTACTCCCGTGATGCGGTATTACTCAGAAAGAGCACTGTATAAATAGTACTTTCAGATAAAACCAGTAGTTTCAGGTACAAAGAAGAATATTCCGCTAATTACGTTCAACTCGATTCGATACATCAATGTTGCAAAAATTTATTTTCGAGTTTACATCTAAAAATACCACTCTATGAATTCCTTGAATTCCTTCAATTTTATAAATTCCCTGAATTCCGTAAATTCCCTCAATTCGGTGAAATCGTTGTTATCTCAATTTTTTAAATTTTTTAAATTCCTGAAATCAATCTAATTTGCTGAATTCCTTAAATCCACGAAATTTTATAAAATCCTAGTCTAATCTGAAATCCTTCAATTATTTGTATTCATTGATTTTCGTCAATTATTTGAATTCTTCGAATTACTTCATTTCAGGGAATTCCTTGCACTGAGAATTCCTACTAGGGAATTCCTTGCATTTAGAGAATTCAGAGACTTCCTTGAATTTGTACCCTTTATTGAATTCAGGGAATTACTCCAATTCTTCGAATTATTTTTATTTTGCGAATGGAAAAAAATAAAAAGTTACTTGAATTCCTCGAATTCCTTGCATTTAGAGAATTCAGAGACTTTCTTGAATTTGTACCCTTTATTGAATGCAGGGAATGACTCCAATTCTTCGAATTATTTGTATTCTTCGAATTATTTGTATTCTTCGAATTGTTTGAATTCAGGGAATTACTCAAATAATTCGGAGTACTCGAATTTCTCAAATTCTTTGAATTACTTGAGTCCTTAGAATAACTTGAATGTGAAGAATTACTTAAATCATTCGAATAATTTGAATTCAGAGTAGTTTTCGAATTCTTGGAATTATTTTAATTCTTGGAATTACTTGAATTCATCGAATTACTATAATTTCTCGAATTACTTGAATCCACGGAATTCCTTGAATTCTTCGGGTTACTCCAACTATTTGAATTCTATAATTTATTTGAATATTTTATATTTTTGGACTTTTTTTAATTCGTCGAATTACTTGAATTTAGAGAACTCCTTGTGTTTAGAGAATTACTAGAATTCTTGAATTTAATCGAATTACTTCAATTCTTCCATTTAGTCAAATTCTTCGAATTACTGACATTCTTCGATTTAATCGAATTACTTCAATTCTTCGATTTAGTCGAATTCTGCGAATTACTCTAATTCTTCGATTTACTCGAATTACTTGAATTCTTCGATTTACTTGATTCCTTCGAATTGCTTGAATGCGCCGAATTACTTGAATTCCTCAAATTACCTGAATTATTCGATTTACTTGATTCCTTCGAATTGCTTGAATTCTTCGATTAATTAAAATAACTTGAATTCTTTGATTTAATCGAATTACTTGAATTCTTCGATTTACTCGAATTACTCGAATTCTTCGATTAAATCGAATTGCTTCAATTTTTCGATTTAATCAAATTCTTCCATTTACTTGAATTCTTCGATTTAATCGAATAACTTGAATGATTCGATTTAATCGAATTACTTGAATTCCTCGATTTAATGGAATTACTTGAATTCTTCGAAGAATTCAAGTACTTCGAAGAATTCAAGTAATTCGAAGAATATAAGTAATTTGAGGAATTCAAGTAACTCGCAGAATTCGACTAAATCGAAGAATTCAATTAATTCCATTAAATAGAGGAATTCACGTTATTCGATTAAATCGAAGCATTCAAGTAATTCGACTAAATCCAAGAATTCAAGTAAATCGACGAATTCAACTAACTCGATTACTTGAATTATTTGAATTCTTCGAATTATTTGAATTCTTCGAATTGCTTGAATTCTTAGATTTACTTGAATTCTTCGATTTAATCGAATTACTTGAATTCGTCGATTTACTTGATTCATTTGAATTGCTCGAATTCTTCGATTTAATAGAATAACTTGAATTCCTCGATTTAATAGAATAACTTGAATTCTTCGATTTAATCGAATTACTTGAATTCTTCCATTTAATCGAATTACTTGAATTCTTCGATTTAATCGAATTACTGGATTAAATTATTATATCAAGTTATGTGAGAGATATATAGCAAATGTCCTCCTAATGGCCGTTCTATGAGAAAAGGTACCCATAACTACCTATATATGAGTTTCATATATGAAGGTCCTCATAATGCCCATGCCATTCCAACATTATTGTAAATATTTGCAATAATAATTACTTTTTTCAAAAATTCAAGCTGTGATGGTATACTGGGACTGTCCTGCGTCATTTCCAATACTATATACTGGGTGTTTTTTTAAACTTGAGACGACGAAATATCTTATAAAATACGCATCCTGTAAAAAAAATATCCGTGATAAAAATTTTTTATTTTCGAGGGGTAAAATCGAATTTTAACAAGTCCACCCACCCCCCTGAAGGCAGGGGGGTGGGTTTTATTTTTTTTATTTTGCGAATGGAAAAAAATTTGTCGAGTAAAACTTACGTGTTTCATGAAGGCGAATCTGAATCTGTGCTGAAAAATTGGCGGTCCCAATTGAAAGTACAAAGTAAGCCCCCACCCCCAATGCCGAGGAAGTGGGGTGGGGTTAATTTGTTCAAAGTCGCTTTTCCCCTTCGAAAATAAAAAGTTTTTGTTTTTAATATTTTTATCATAGGATGCGTATTTTTTGAGATATTTCGATGTCTCAAGTTAAAAAAAAACGCCCAGTATGATGTCGAATTAAGGTCCCCATAATGACCGTTTTTCAAAAATATATACATGTATACAACTTGCAGGGAAAATGCAGAAGGCGGTCGTCCTTGGGTCGCTCCGTGTCCTCAGGGTGCACGAGAATTTGGCCGGATCATTATCCTTATGACAAACTTTTAAAATGTATATATAATTAAAAAATAAGGGTAAGCAACCACCGCAGTGTCTCACTGGGAGCAACTGCCATCTAAAAATGACACTGACTCCCAGTAAGACTGCGGTAAACCACACTCATGGCTACGTCTCACAATCGTGAGATGGGTGGTCACAGGACACGATTAAATCATAACGACAGGCCAGCAAGACCCTCGTGTGTTTTGAGGACACGAAGCGACCCAAGGATGACAGCTTTTTGCATCCATTTAGCAGGTGCTTTCGCATATTTTGGGCACGCGGGTATGGCTTTAAGGTTACGAACCAGTGATATTTTCGCACCTCCGAGAGCACCTATCACAAGGACAATTACTTGTACCGAATATTTTGGGAACAGTCTTTGCAGTTCCCTTTTAAGGTCTTGATACCTCTCCTCCTTTTCTTTCTCCTTGGCAGTGATGTTGTCTCGAGTGTGCAACGGAGACTGCTATCCGAAAATCGTAGTTCCAGAAAATTTGGCACTTCTCGTTTTGGACAATTGACGCTATCTTCCTTGAAGCGTTCGGCGGGGCAGGGTCGCGGCCAACGCCGTAAGAACGACAAAGATGGTAACAAAGCACTCTTAGGGCCGCGTTATGTCTGTAGATGCATGTCGTTCCTGCGTGGGTGTGACATCCCGATAGTATGTGTTCCAGGTACTCAGCGTGTGCATGGCACGCTCTGCACCTATCGCTGGGAACTTCTTGACATAAAATGCGGTCACGGTATGCTAAGGTGGAAATTATACCATCCTGGCATGCGAAAATGAAACGCTCTGTAACTGAATTAAGCCCCGATGATCTGAGGAAAGCAAAAGTTTGCTCCTTCGACAAGGACTGTTTTTCTACATTCCTGTAGAAATTCCCGTGCATTTTCTTGTCTAGTAGCTCTTGATTGAATTTTTGAACTTCTGCTTTCTTCACTTCGGCTTTCAGAAGTGAAGCATCTAGATGGAGTAATGCACTTTCCTCACATCTGATATTAAAATTCACGCCAAGGGTCTCGGCCGCTTGCTCCGCGGCTTTGTAAAGGAATGCTCCTTTACCAATCATCTCGTGGATCCTGACCATTTTTAGGAGAGGATCTCTGCCATTGGCTACGATATAAGCTGTACTTAGAACAATTCGGTTATGAAGACACTGGAGATTCAGAAGTCCGCGTCCGCCTTGTCAGCGTGAAATGTATAATCGCGGAATTGACGAATTGATATGCAAGCTTTTATGCATATGCATGATCTTATGTGTGGTGACATCAACGGCCTTAAGTTCGTTCTTCGTCCATTGAACAACCTCAAACGAGTAGATTAGAACCGGGACGGCAAGCATGTTAGTCGCAGATACCTTGTTCAACGCCGACAGATCGGAAGACGAAATCTGCAGGAGAAGATGCTTGTATCTGCTTCGAAGAGATTCCTTTACTGATGTTACGTCCTGGATGCGGCTTTAAGGCACGCCCAGTTATGTATAGGTCTCTCCAGTGTTAAGATGTCTAATAACACTTATATCCACAAGCTCAGGGTCCTTGGGAACGCCAACAATCTTTCCGTTCTTCAGATGAATTTTGGCACATTTATCCAATCCAAAGTCCATCCCAATCTCTCCTGTGTACTCCTTGACGATATTTATGGCAGTTTGAAGTTTGCCTTTATCAGAGACATAGAGCTTCAGGTCATCCATATAAAATACATGAGTGACCTTATGCTCGCGCTGGTTAGTGTCGCCACAGAGGTATCCAAATGATAATAGTATCGGCCTGAAAGACGCCCCTCTGGAAGGTGACGTTGTTTGTTGTCACACGATAATTTCCAGATGAGATAGTAAATCTAGTCTTCCGAAGAGGCATCAATCTCTCTATGCATCTCACTATGTGTGGGTGCACCTTCAAGCTTTCCAACAGACAGATGATAAGTCTATGAGAGGTTTAATCGAAAGCTTTTCAGTAGACATTTTCAGCACCCCGAACTGTAGGATTATCGGCATTGTTCGCCGACCCAGTTTCGGGTGCTCTGCGCGTTCGATCGTTTTGAACCGCATGTACAACTTTTTGGTGTTTTGGTGGTGTCACTGTTGTTCCCACGAGCAGCTAGGGAAAGGGTTCGTCCGTCCTTGTAGAGCCTCGCATGCAAGGATAAGGCTGCATACTCTGAGAGGTCGCCCGGTATCCCAGAGTCACCGCTCAAGACACCTCACCCAGGTGCCATTCAGCTTTCGGCACGGTTTTTACGCCTCCGCTTAGGGGTTATCCCTTCGGGAGTATCCCTGGACAATTGTCCGCGGCTGCTTATTAATTATTGTAACCATATTCAGCAGAAACCCTTGGTACAAGGACACTCTATCCTGAACCCGAGGACGCGTTCGGTGGCTTTGTCATAGGCCCTTCAGTTCTATTCCAAAGGAATCGAAACCGAATATATATATATATATATATATAATTAAAAAATAAGGTGTAAGAACCACCGCAGGGTCTCACTGGGAGCAACTGCCATCTGAAAATGACACTGGCTCCCAGTGGGACCGCGGTAAATCACACTCATGGCCACGTCTCACAACCGTGAGATGGGTGGTCACAGGACACGATGAAATCACAACGACAGGCCGGCGAAACCCTCGTGTGTTTTGAGCACACGAAGCGACCCAAGGATGTCAGTTTTCTGCATCCATTTCGCAAGTGCCTTGGCATATTTTTGGCACCCGGGTATGGCTTTAAGGTTACGAACCAGTGATAGTTTCGCACCTCCAAGAGCACCTATCACAAGGACAATTACTTGTACCGCATATTTTGGGTACAGCTTGTGCAGCACCCTTTTAATGTCTTGATACCTCTCCTCCTTTTCTTTCTCCTTGGCAGTGATGTTGTATTCGTGATTCCCGTACCGGGAATCGAACCCGAGCGTCCTGGGTGAAATATATACAGGGTCTTTTTTTTAACTTGAGACATCAAAATATCTCAAGAAATACGCATCCTATGAAAAAAT
>CAKNWT010312477.1:0-19592 GCA_932066315.1 Andricus coriarius | reverse complement strand
GACAGGGTTCTACACCTGAAATCGTAGAATCTCTCAGGGATGAAATATGTTGTGTTTTAGAGGAAATTCGGCGATACGTATTTTTCCGATATCAACACAAAAATGTCGAAGAAATTATGTGTATTTGAATTTTGTGCTTTGTATATTAAATGTGCTTCGTATATTAAAAAACAAGGGTTAATAACCTGCGCAGGGTCTCACTGGGAGAAACAGTCATCTAAAAATGACACCGGCTCCCAGCAGGACCGCAGTAAATCACAATCATGGCCACGCCTCACAACCGTGAGATGGGTGGTCACAGGACACAATGAAATCACAACGACAGGCCGGCGAAACCCTCGGGTGTTTTGAGGACACGAAGCGACACAAGGATTTCAGCTTTCTGCATCAATTTCGCAAGTGCCTTGGCATATTTTTTGCAAGCGGGTATGGCTGTAAGGTTACGAACCAGTGATAGTTTCGCACCTCCGAGAGCACCTATCACAAGGTCAATTACTTATACCCAATATTTTGGGTACAGTCTGTGCAGCTCCCTTTTAAGGTCTTGATACCTCTCCTCCTTTTCTTTCTCCTTAGCAGTGATGTTGTACTCTGACGGGACCGAGAATTCGATCACGAATATAGTTCGTTTCTCGAAGTCTTGGAGAACAATGTCAGGCCTCGAGTGTGCAACGGAGACTGCTGTTCCAAAATCGTATTTCCAGAAAATTTCGCACTTCTTGTTTTGGATAATTGACTCCCTCGGAGCCTTCGGTAAGGCAGGGTTGCGGCCAACACCATGAGAGCGACGAGGCTGTTAGTAAAGCACTCTTAGAGCCACATTATGTCTGTAGATGTACGTCGTTCCTGCGTGGGTGGGACACCCCGATAGTATGTGTTCCAGGTACTCAGTGTGTGCATGACACACTCTGCACCTATCGCTGGGAACTTCTTGACATAAAAAGCAGTCGCGGTATCCTAAGGTGGAAATGACACCGTCCTGGCATGCGAAAATAAAACCCTCTGTACCTGAATTAAGCCTTGACGATCTGAGGAAAGCAAAAGTTTGCTCCTTCGACAAGGACTGTTTTTCTACATTCCTGTGAAAATTTCCGTGCATTTTCTTGTCAAGTAGCTCTTGATGGAATTTTTGAACTTCTGCTTTCTTTACTTTGGCCTTCAGGAGTGAAGCATCTAGATGGAGTAATGCATTTTCCTCACTTCTGATGTTAAAATTCAGGCCAATTTTTTGTACTTGAATTCACAATACATTAACTGCCTTCTAATGAGCCCTGATGTAAGCTGTATCCAGGATAATTCGGATATAAAGACACTAGAGATTTAAAAGTCCGCGCCTGCCTTGATGGCGCGGGATGTATAACCGCGGATCGGACGATATGATATACAAGCTCTTCTGCATATGCATTACCTTATGCGTAGCGATATCAAGGGCCGTAAACTCCTTCACTGTTGTTATGTCCCGAATGCAGCTCTCACGCACGCCCAGATATATATTGGTCTCTCCAGATTCAAGGTGTCCCCGGGAACGCCAGTAATTCGTCTACGTTTCAAACAAATCTTGGCATACTTGTCCAATCTAAAGTCCACACCAATCTTTTGTGTACCGCTCGATGACACTTAGAGAATTCTGAAGTTGGTTTAAGCTATAAGTATAAATCTTAAGGTCATCCATATAAAATAAATGAGTGACCTTATGCTTGCGATAATTAGGGTCGCCACATAGGCACCCAGGAGAATTGCGTATTGCGAGAGATAGTGGCAGAAGTGTGAGGCAAAAGAGAAGACGGCTCATGATGTCGCTTGAAAAACGCCTCTCTGGAAGGTGACGATGCTGTTCGTTGTCACACCATAATTTCCAGGTGTGATAGTGAATATAGTTTTCCAAAGAGACATCATTACTCTATGCATCTCACTATGTGTGGATGAACCTTCGAGCTTTCCAAGAGGTGGATGATAGTCTATGAGAAGTTTAATTCAATTCCTCTTTATTGACTCCCAGAAACTACATGTAGCCAATTACAGGGTTTATTTTAGCCTATTCTATTATCAAACATCAATTAACTGAATCGAGGCACCAAGTGTAATTACATAACGATTGATAGTATAAGTAGTATCTTATTTCTGTTTCATAGTTCGTTAAGTTGAAACATGTTTAGTTATATTTAGACGCATTGATATAAATTCAACTTAAATACTCTTGTTTCATGCTCAAATATTGAGGATATCAAATATCCACAAAGATAACATATACTTATTGGTTTTTATTTAATACATATTTTCTCGTCATTGTATTAAAATTATTTTCCCCCTAACAGGGTACAGCCCGTCTTCTTTAAATACCACATATCGTAGGAATCTTTGTTGTATTCTTCCTATTGTCTCATTATACGATGCACACTTCGGTACCCAAATAATAGACGCGTATTCTAGCTTTGTTCTAATCAAACTATTGTGGAATATTGTTATCGTGGCAGTATTTTTGAAGTTTTTGCATGAATGTATGAAAAAAACCTAACATTTTATATGACTGTTTTATAGAATCATCTATGTGCTGCTTAAAACGAAAACGCGAGGTGTACTTAATCCCTAGGTCACGAATCTTAGATTCTCCGCATTACCTACATTATCTATTTCATAATTAAACAATATTGGATTCGTTGATCTCGAATATGTGATTACTACGCACTTGTTTAAGTTTAACGGAAGTTTATTATCTAGGCACCAAGTAAGACATTTATTAAGGTCTTCCTGTATAAGAACATAATCTCTCACACTATTTATTTTAAGAAATAACTTCGTATCATCAGCATATAGGTTAATTTTTGCGGATAACTCAGAAATTATGTCGTTGCAATATATTACGAAAAATATAGGACCCAGATTCGAGTCTTGCGTTACACCGGAGGAAGGCTGATAAAGCTTTAGAAGTATTACCAGCATACTGAACAAAATGTTTTCTATTCTTTAAAAAATTATCCAATAAAGACAGTAGGTTTTCAGGGAAGTTGAGATTGTGCAATTGATCTATTATTGTTTCGTGATTAACCTTACCAAATGCTTTAGAAAAGTATAAATAAATGGCGTTCACCTGCCCACCCTCTACCAGTGCTGCTTTTAAAGTATATTCTGCGAATTCGCTCAAATTCATTACTGTGGATTTTTGACGGACAAATCCATGCTGCTCAGATATTAAAAAGGTCTTCACATAGGGCATAAGTATATCTACGATACACATTTCAAAGATTTTTGAAAACTTACATACGATAGATATTGGCCCCGATCATCTTTTAAAGCTTTTTCCGCGTACAAAATATAGTTTTTACAATCTGCACGAGACAATTTCTTTAGTTGTTTGCACACTTCACCCGACTTATTTATATCCAATGTGAATTTATTGAATTTCTTTCTTAGTTTGTCTTTTATTCTGTTATAATTTTTTAACTTATCTGAAAACCAGACAGGAAACATATTGTTTGGTGGATTACCTGCAAAAAGAGGAATACATTTCTTCATTTCAATTATTGTTTTATCGTGAAGATATGCACAAGCTTTCTCAGATTCCTGTATTTTATACAAGTTACCCCAATTAATCATAGCAATATTTAAATACGAATTTACATAATCGCCTTTACCCAAATCAAAATTCTCTTCTTTAATCATCTTAAAAATCACATTCATCATAAGGCAAGTAATGCTTGCAAATATTAAATCTACACATATCCTAAAGTATGAAGTTATGTTGGTGTAAATTCAAAGATTGAGCGAATTCCATTAAGTAATTAGACCAATCCTTCCCAGCCAATTATCACGATAACAAATACATTTCTTACCTTCAAATAATTCAATAGAGAAAATTCTTGAACTTACCCAGTGGACACAAAACTATGAACATCCCAAGAAAGTCTTTTGGACGTCCCGAGGACGTCCAAGGTCAGTCCAATCAACGTCTTAAAGACATAGGACGTTCTCGGTACATCTTTCGTATTCACATTAAATGTCTTAAAAGCATCCCTAGGATGTCCAAAAGACATGTTCCAAAAGACGTCTTAGGGATGTCCCGAACACGTCTCGAGGATATCCTTAATTTTTTGCCCAATGGGTAAACAAGTTTCTGTAAGAAAAATTAAATTAAAATGATTGGTAGAAGTAAACAACCGGACTCGCTCAATCTTAGTATTCAACCCTCTTACATGCAATTTCGTTTCCATAATTATTTTGATACACCTGATTTTTGGCGAGTTCCGCAATTTTTTGCAATTGTATCAAAGCGCTTCCCTTTTAATTCTAGTTCAGGATCCATAAAACGAAGTACTTTAAACAAATTCTCAAAGTCACTCGCTTCATTTTGAGGGACAGGGTCTCCTCCATCAATTTCAGCTACTCTAAAAATTAACCTTTCCTGAGAAGTTGTACATGAGCTGCGTCGCTATTTTCTTCACTGAATCAATGGACTTGAATCTGGTTCCTTTTAGCTCAAACTTGATCTTCGAGATCAGAAAAGTCACACGGGGCTAGATCAGGCGAATACGGTGGATGCTCCTATATAGGAAAATTTTTTAGCCAAAAACTGCTGGATAGAGATCGCTTTGTTTTGTGGTGCGTTGTCCTGGTGAAGAATCCATGAGCTGTTTTTCCACATTTCCGGTCTTTAATCTTTTATACGTTCACGAAGGGTTGTCAGAGCCTCCTTATAATATACCTGGTTAACAGTTCGAGCTTCAAGTACCCATTCGATGTGAACAATTCCTCGGATATCGAAAAAAAAATCATTACTGCTTTGAATTTGGACTTGCTCATCCCTGCTTTCTTTTGCATCGGCAAACTGGGACTCTTCCAATGCATGGATTGGCGCTTAGTTTCAGAATCATACTGAAAAAACCATGATTGGTCACACCTTATTAAATTTTCTAAAAACTTTGGATCATTGTCGATGTTTTCCAGGATGTCAACACAAATGTTCAATCGAGTCTCCTTTTGCTTGGGGGTGAGCAGTTTCGGCACCATCTTAGCACAGACTGTTTTCGTTTGCAAATTTTCATGGAAAATTTGTCGAACAGTTTCTTTATCAATGTTCACTAATTCAGCAATTGCTCTAATGCTCAAGCATAGATTTTTTCGAATAATTTCACGATTTCTTTTCAAAATTACCGTCTGTTTTCGATAAGCGAGGACGACCAGGACGGGGATCATCTTCAACCACTTCCCTCACCTTCTTACATTTTTCAAACCTCTCGAAAAGTTGAATACGAGATAAAGAATCATCACCATAAACAATTCTTAACAAATGGTAAGTTTCTGTGGCCGCGTTGCCAGGTTTCCCAAGGAATTTCACTTTGACGCGTAGTTCCTCTTTCACACTCAACATCATTCCGTCAGAGCATCACAGAAGCTTGACATTTTGAGAGGTTGGAGCGAAAGGAACACATATCAATATCCGACCCTGCTCAGTGTTGTCGCAGCTCCAGATAAGCGGCAAAAATATTAGTCAAGTTATTTAATAGCCACACTTCGTATAACCAGATGTGGGCAACGACTGTATTTCATGTCCAATGATTGTGTTTTTTGACATTATTGTTTATTTCTTTAAATGTAAATTATTATCTACTACTTTTAACTACTATTATCAATCTTTTCTTCGAATATGTCTAATATTTTGTCAAGCAACTCCCTAAGAGACGAGAAGTCCACCACATCGGGGTCCTTATCGCTACACGTGGAGTTTACAGGCAATTATAAACGTCCTTGGAGTTGATTAACGTGTTGATATCGAAGCTTTTCTTATAATTACACATAATCTTATTAGGTTCTAACATCTCCATATTATTATCATCCCGTTTATCAGACACTTCGGGTTGAATGCAAAATAACAGTAGACAACACTATGTGAATTTATTTTACACTTGTATATTAATCGACATATGATCTCTGCATGTAGCGACTAATGTTTTCCGCTGGTTCTACCGTATTCTGTCAAGTCAACGTTTTTTAAATCGTCAGTACACACTTTGAGGTTACAATCCCACGAAAAACTTCAATTAGTTATATTCTATGACACACGCAATTTTCTGAGTAAATTCTCACACCTTGATTGCCCGACTCTGCGATTCAACTCCCGAACAGTTCTACGTACAAAATTCCAAGGAGACAGTCGCAAAGCTTACATAATTCGAGAGCACACTACAACCGATCATAACTACGTCATCAACAAGGTGATTGGTGATCTCAGGGTGAGAATCTATCACTGATTCGTAACCTCAAAGCCATACCAGCGTGGCAAGAACATGCCGAGGTACTTGCGAGATGGATGCAGAGATCTGTCAACCTTGGGTCACTCCATGTCTTCAAGACACATGAGGGTTTCGCCGGCCTGTCGTTGTGATTTCACCGTGCCCTGTCACCACCCATCTAACGGTTATACTGGAAGACAGGTCATTTTCATAGATGGCAGTTGCTCCCAGTGGAACGCTGCGGTGGTTGTTTAACCTATTTTTGCAATTAAATATAATATTTTCACTTTTTTTTTAAGATCTCCTAACAAAATTTGCCGAGGACTTTACAACTCGATAGGTGGACTGTACATTGACTTCGGCCCCATACTCCGTTAGAAATTTATTCACAAATAAATGTTAGAATTTTCTGTAAAGTGCAATCACATTTCAATTACAAATGCAAGTGTAAAATGAATTTCCAATACGTGGCATATTTACCAATTCTCTAATCAAAAAAAAAAAAACCAAAGCAGATATAGTAATTCAAGAAACTTTTCGGCTGAACCATTTTTATAAGAGACACTGAGTCGACGATTTGCTGAAAGCGCCGTCTATAAGACTATGTGACTTGTGCCCAGTATGAATCTATCTGCATTTTAGACTTTTCAGGAGAGTTTATTTAAGTTTGAAATGTTTAAAAAAAGTCATAAGTACACTGATAATCAACGACTTACGTTCAATTGGTAAATATTACATTTTTATTTTAGGCTGTGTATAGATGTCCGGTGCCGGGCGCTATGTTGGTATCCGGTAGATTGCTCCGATTGGTTACATGGCAGTGGGCGGGGTCTGCCGGACAGCAGCATCATGTACGGCATTCGATTCAGTATATTTCTTATTTTCTTGAGATGTATAAGCGAGGCATAACCTCAAAGTGAAGTATATAATTTGAAAGGAGAGTATAAGTGTAACTTTTTTACACACTTGAATATGTAATTGTTTAATAAAAATGAGTTATTTGGTGGTTCCGATTTTATCTTTCGTACATTTACTTTATCATTCTTTTATTACTAAGAACATTTTTATATAATTCTATTTGTGGGAACTATAGCTAGTTATTATTTTAGAAGTGTATAAATTATTTGTTTTTGATGGGTTTAACTTGTTTAAAATCTTCTCTTTTATTGAAACTACCACGAATTGTATTTATTGGAGAGAATATTTCCAGGATCAAAATAAGCCGCGTCAGTGATAAATATGAAACCTAAAATTATAATTGTTATCTACAACGAATGATTCGAATATTTTAATTCGCACATTAGGGTTGCATCATTTATTGTTTTATCATTCTGGAAAGCTCTATCTTCGTCGCCTTGCATGCCCTCTTCTAGACATTTTTCCAGTACATATTTAAAGTGTCAACAGTCTTTAATCTTTTCTCACAAGAATTTCTTATCAAAATTTAATTATACGCTTTCTTAAATTAAGATCAACTTTACTTGAATTCATATATAAATTTTTGCTTAATTTAATTTCATCTCTGAATGTACATACCACTGTAAAAACAAAGTATTATTTTAGGACTAGTTTCAGGTATTACAATAATACTCGGAAAAAACAGTCCCGAGGGGTTCTAAAATGATACCGCTGGTGGCAACCTAGATTCAGTAGGATAACAAGAAGATACAAAGCCCATACTATACCGATACAAAGAAACGAAACCAAAAAAATCATACCATTAAAAAGAGATCTCTAGTTTTACAGTGTTACAGAGTATTTATCAGTTTAAGATGTTACATTTCTATATGTATAATAACATAAGAAATTGCGATGATAAACTTGTTCAATGGTAGAATTCTATCTTTATTGAATAAACTTCAATTTGAAGTACTTTTTTTAAAAACTAATTTAATATTCCTTTTCCCTGAATAAAGTAAAAATTATTTGTAAAATATATAAAATATAACAATTACCAAGTCCAAAATTTACTTTTTATCTTTAAATGTCATTAAACATGATTTAAAAGTAAATGTATAAGGAAAGATAAAATCGCAAACACCAAATATCTCATTTTCAATAAACAATTACATATTCAAGCGTGAAAAAAAGATACACTTATATTCTTCTTCCAAATAATATACTTCACTTTGAGGTTATGCCTGGTGCACGTCTTGAGAAAATAAGAAATACACGCAGCCGGTTAGAGAACTGTTGTACGGCAGACCGCGCCCACTGACGTGTAACCAATCAAAGCAATCTACCAGATATCAACCTAGCGCCCGGCACCGGACATCTATACACAGCCTTTATATTATCACCCAGTTCGGTCCAGCCCCAGAGAGCGTCCTAAGATTCGACTTCGACTGACAGGTGGCGCTGATTGTTCACGAGGCCTGAATTTAAAAAAGTGCATGACGAAAAACGTAAAAAATTAATTTTCTTCAAATAAAAACTAATTGATCGAATTTTCTTTTACGAGATATTAATCTAGGAAGTTTTAAATATCTTTGAAAGCAATACTTAGCACCAAAAAAGATGAAATGCTCGAGTTTTGGACGAAAATTCGATTCGATTTATGGCGGGAAGTTCAAACTGAAGTTTCATATCAAGTAATGACAATATTTATTGATATTTTTTTAATTAAATATTATGATACAAGTGTAACACTATTATTAATTATAATAATAAAATTTTTGTTTAAAATTTTAAAAAAATATTGTTTTAAATTACAAAGCAAAAATTCGAGAATTAAATCTAAAATTATGTATTGACTATAGAATTTTAATAATAATTCATTTTTAGTCAATATATAATTTTTTATTTAATTCTTGCACTGTTTTTTTAGAAATTAAAAGTAATATTAATTATTTTTTTTCGAAAATTTTAATCAATTATTAATGCCTAATAATTCCACAGGCCCACACAAAAAAAAATTGTTTTGAGTCTTGGATGCCAATATGATATTCTTATGTATTTTTTCCCGCTGAAACCGAATCCGCAATCCCTTTTACTACTACACATCAGGATTTTGACATAACCTCAAAAAACACTCGAAAATCGCTTAAACCGGTCAAATCATTTACACCATACCACTTTTAGCCCCCCCCCCCCCCCAATTGCAACCCCATAAATCCATAAATTTAAAACCCCGTAACCTCATTTAGTATAAAAATCTGTTTCGGGAAAACAGAACAATTTCGTGAGTTTTTCTTGTGGAATAGTTAGGATGAATATAAACTCAAACCCTTCAAAACCTCATAACACTTTCATTGCATTTACTTTTATTTTAATTTTCACTTTTACTCACGAATTTGTTCTGTTTTCCCGAACTAGATTCTTCTACTAAATGAGGTTACGGGGATTAGAGGTTGTGGAGTTATGGTATCACGAGGTTAGGGGATTATGACATTATGGTTACCAATTGGGGGGGGGGGGGGGTCAAAGTGGTATAGGGTAAATGATTTGACCGGTTTCAGGGATTTTTCGGTTTTTTTTTAGGTTATGTCAATATCCTGACGTGCAGAGGTAAAACGGGTTGCTGATTGGGTTTCAGCGGGAAAAAATACATGGGAATATCATATTGGCATCCAAGACTCAGAACAAAAAATTTTGTGTGTGGGCTGTGTTATATGAGAATAGTAACATAATATTTTAATTAATTAACAACAATAAATATTAATATCAATATTTAAATGGAAATAACAGTATCTTGATTTGAACTTACCGTTGAAAAAATACGCGATTATACGTCAACTCGAGCATGAAACCTTTTTTTGCTATAAGTATAGCTTTGAAAAAATATAGCGGTGGCAATTTTCGATTGACGTATACGGCAGGTCTGTAATTATTATCGTGTTAATTATTCATAATTGTTATTATACATAGAAATGGATTCTTATGTAAACTGTATGCATTGATCGTTTCAAATAGAAAAACAAAGAAAATTTTCTTTTCAGAAATAATATTGCTTGAAATAATCCGTATCAGTCTCAATATGAATTGAGCTTACTGAATTCGTTCAATTTCTCCTCTTGAGTCGTTAGATAAATTTAATTAGTTATACTGATATTATTTAGATACATTCTTTTTAGTTAGGTTAATCATGCCGAGAAGTAGGAGCTTGGGTCATTGTTGTTGCAATCCTTTTTTCAAGTTTGGGCACAAGAAGAAACTACTTAATTCAAGACCAATTTCTACCACTCTTAAGAATAAATATCCAGGCATACACGCCGGTGCGAAACTATGTGTAGCATGCAGCAAGCAAATGTCAGAGTTTGTATTTCTATGCTCCGTGTATGAACACGGTAAACCAACAATAAGAAATTCTCCCGACAGTCCCGAAAATAACATTAATGCTTCTCCTATTCTACAAAATGACGTAATAATGGACGATAACTGATTTCACATATGAACTGACGAGCTATTTCCTTCTCCTTCAACATCGAAGTTTAGAAGATCAGAACTAGATTGTGCTAATGAAGAGCACCAAGCGGCAATAGAGGTTCCTAATCAAATAAAAGAAAAATTTAAAAACTCTTCTAGCAATTCTGAAAAATCATTACTTTTAACCCTTGCTCCAAAATCTTGGGGCCGAAGATGATTAGCTCAAGAATTTGGCGCTTAATGAGCGTCAAACTAGGAAAGCGAAGAAATTGGTAGCTAAAAGTGGAATTTTAACGACGCCCAATGCCAAAAAGGTGAAACTTTCGATCCAGAGATTAAAACATTAGTGAGAGCATTCTACCTTGATGACGAGAACAGTCTTTTGTTGCCCGGTATGAAAGATTTCGCTTCTGTTAAACAAAAGGATGGCTCCCGCAAACACGTTCAAAAAAGATAAATTCTATGTAACCTTTCTGAATTGAATACAAATGTTAAATTCTTATCAAAGCTTATTAAAATTCTCACAGCTTAGACCTCGAAATTGTGTTCTCGCTGGAGCCAGTGGTACGCATACCGTGTGCGTTTGCGTCCATTATGAAAATGTGAACCTTATGCTAGATGCTATAGACTTGGCAGAATCGTCTTCCTCTCCAATTGATGCTCCCATTAAAACTCATCACAATGCTATAAAGAAAATCGTATGTAGTTGTTCGATTCCAGAGTGCTACTTTGATGAATGTTCACCGTGTCCTGGCACAAGCGCTCGTAAGGACTTCAAAGCATCAGTGCTCGCAGATTAGTACATTGACAGAATAGAATTCCAAACTTAGCAGCAAACCCACAGAAGTACATTACGTACAGAAATAATGGACACAGAAGATTTTGCTGAACAGCTTTGTGCACGTATGTTTAACCTGAAATTGCATTCTTTTGCAGCTTCAAAACAATCGCCTTTTTTAAGCACTTGAAGAACATATTAAAAGAAGGCGAATTTCTTATTCTGTGTGATTTCGCTGAAAATTATGCGTTTGTAGTTCAGAATTCAGCTCAGTCATCCCAGTGGAACAACGATCAAGCTTCTATATTGTTGTGTTGATATAATCTTCGCAGTTTGCAGGTCAAAATTAAATAAAAAATTCAATATTTAAAAATTTTGAAACGTTTCGACCAACAATTTGGGCCCTCTTCAGTCATAATTTTATTGTCTAAAAAATTCAAAAAAATACAAATAAAATTTTACAATGTTGACTGTATTAGATAGTTTTTTATTTCCAACTTGAACCTCTCTAGAATCCTCTCTATAATTTTTATCAGCTTCGTAGATATGTTTCAGGATTTCTTTATTTTTTAAAAAACATGTCTTTTCGTTCCCACATAATCTAGTTACAAGAGATTAAAACTCTTTAATTAGATCCTTTCTTACCAATATTGACTTACGTTGGCTCTCTGCCTTATCTATAATCATGTTACCATATGATGTAAATTTCAAAAGATTCGTAATCTTAAAATTTTGGTTATCATATGATGTTAAATTATCAAATTTTTCTTAAAATCTGTATTTTTCCAGTTAGTTTTCATTAGATCCTTCAATATTAATTTGGACTTACGTGGCTCTCTGTCTTATCTACTATCTTTTGTTAACATATAATGAAAATTTTCATCACTTCGTAATATTTGTATTTTGCCAGTCGGTTTCTGTCCTTCGTCTTAAACCTTTCTCCAAAAATGCCATACGGCATTTTTGTTTTTTATTTCAAAAGAAGACTTTTTAAATTTGACTAAGTTTATTTTCTACAACATTTGGTATGTACTTCTTATATTTTTAAACTGTTTTCTTTTCTTTTTGATTATTTTTAAAGGTGGGTACCGAAAATTGGCCCCACGCCCCCACTAATGAGACTGGTACTAAATGAAAGCTCTTGTTGAGTAGATCAAACTTTACAATGGGCACAACGTTGTAGAATTTAGCCTTCATACTGTTTTCTGCCATTCAATGTCAAAACTCACACTAAGAGTAAAAATAATAGGTGGGGCAGAATGCGTCAAGTGTCCCCACCTAAACTAATTGTTTCTCTTTTATCGTGTTGAAACTTGGCTGAATTATAGTCCTAGTGGACTTTTATCAATTCACAAAACGATTGGTCGATTTATCAAGCCGTTGTCAATATACAGGGGCCTGAAGTTTTTGAATTTTCAGGTGCTTTTTCAACAAATCAATTTTGATTTTTTGAAAAAAGTCAAAAATTAAAACAAAAAACTGTTATAATAGCCTTAAAGGACATCAAAAGAGCTTTCCAAAACACTCTAATAAAAGTACACTCATACATTCCTGAAAGAAGTTACACTAATGTGAACGTGAAAAAGCACCTGAAAATGTAAAAACTTCAGGCCCCTGTATATTGACAACCTCTTGATAATTGGACCTGGCGTTTTATGAAATTATAAACGTCCACTAGGACTATAATTCAGTCAACTTTCAGCACGATAAAAGAGAAAAAATCATTTTAGGCGGGGACAATTGACGCATTCTGCCCCACATATTACTTTTACTCTTAGTGTGAGTTTCGACATTGAATGGCAGAAAACAGTATGAAAGCTAAATTCTACAACGTTGTGCCCATTGTAAAGTTTGATCTACTTAACAAGAGCTTTCATTTGGTACCTGTCTCATTAGTGGGGGCGTGGGGCCAAATTCCCATGTAATCTCGGTACCCTCCTTTGTAAGATTTTATTTGTATTTTTTTGAATTTTTTAGACAATAAAATTATGACTGAAGAGGGCCTAAATTGTTGGCCGATTATTGAATTATTATTATTATTATTATTATTGATTATTGAAACGTTTCAAAATTTTAAAATCTTGAATTTTTTATTTAATTTTGACCTGCAAACTGCGAAGACTATATCAACACAAAAATATTTGAAGGTCAAGACTCTGCTTGTTTATTTTATTAAGCTTTTATATTCACTGTCGTAGTTTATTACAAAGAAGGAAACGAGCTAAAGCATCGAAGTATTGTTATAGTATCAGACTGTCTGAGTCATAATACAGTTGCAGTTGACGGATTTCAGACAATTATATTGAATTATTTGAAGGACAACTTTCAGCCCAAGAAGGTCATATATTTTACTGATCGAGGAGCCCAACTAAGCCCAAGTAAGCCACTATTAAAAAATTAATGAAAAACAGATTTGAGCAAGAAAAAATAATAAAAATATATACATAAAAATTAAAAAAAAAGTTTAAAAAATGTTCAAAAACTACAGTTATATTATAATAATATTATTAATGCACACAATAAGATCTATGAGGTGCTTAGTTACACTACAGCAGTTCGCGGCTCAGCAGCCGGGCGCGAGAACCCTCTTTTAATTCTAATAGCAATCTTATCCCCACTTTATACTCTAGGTGATTTTCGAAGCAAAAAATACAGCTTTTTTTAAAAAATATTTTCCGAAAAATTTAAGGGGCCGTATTTGGACAAAAATTCAAAAATGTGTTTAAAATCGAAAAATGAGCACGAAATAATTTTTTTTTTCAAAATCATTATTTTTATCGTAAAGCTCGTTTAAAAAAATTTAGAAAACACTCTTATAAAAGTTAACCCTTTGCGGCGCACATTTTTCTATCAAACAAATTTTACTGTTATATTCACATTAGCGGGTTTTCGGGGTCGCTGATCACGAATCTAAAGTTAGATTTCCAAAATTCAAAATGGCGGATCCAGTATGGCGGACAAGTTTTTTTAAAAGTTAGATTTTTATAAGAATTTTTACTCGGGGGTTTTCGAGGTCGCTGATTACGAATCTGAAGCCTGATTTTTAAAATTCAAAATGGCGGTTCCAATATGGTGGAATTTTGCAAATCTGGCTCGGGATTCGTAATCATCGACCCCAAAAACCCTCAGATATCAAGTTTCATGAAAAGTTTGCAATCTTTTCCAAACTCGTCCGCCATATTGGATCCATTTTGAATTTTGCAAATCTGGCTCCGGATTCATAATGAGCGCCCCAAAAAACCCCAGATATCAAGTTTCATGAAAAGTTTGCAATCTTTTCCAAACTCGTCCGCCATATTGGATCCGCCATTTTGAATTTTGCAAATCTGGCTCCGGCTTCGTAATCAGCGACCCCAAAAACCCTGGAGTATTAAGTTTCATTCCAATTTATTCAATACGTCGTTCAAAACCGAATTCTTTCGTGAAAAAGAGCGATTTTCAAAATTTGTTTATTTATAACTATTTATAATTTTATGCAATACGTTCATCATTATTTTTTTTAATTCTACAATGCTTCAAATCCGATAACGAAAGGAAATTGTTATTACTTCAAAAACATTAAATCTAGAGAAAAAAGTTGTGAATAAAAAAGGTGGTAATCTGGGTTACCACTGCGCCGCAAAGGGTTAAATTGATCAACTTTGGTAGAAGTTATGATTAATTGAATAACGTGCTGGAGTTGAAATATCGAAAATACGAGCCCCTATAAGTTGACAACCCGTCTTTCTGGAGGTGTATCATTTGGGGAAATGAAAGAGGTCCACTAGAACTACAACTTAGGAGAATTTCAAGAAAATCGAAGACAACAAATTTTTAGGCGGGTACGCTTGACAAATTTGACCCCACATGCGCAACCTGGAATCTGTCCAGGGGCACTTACCGGTACCTATTCAGGGGCATTTCCCAGAGCCTATTCAGGAGCATTGACAGGTGCACAACCAATCACATCACCAGGAATAGCATCATAAGTGCAACCTGGAAATTATCAAGGGACATTTTCTGGTACCTATCCAGAGGCATTTAAAAGTGCCTATCTAGTTGCGTATTCAGGGCCCTATCCATGAGTATTTCCACGGTCAACTTCAGCTTCAGGTCCTATGACATTTCAAGGAGCCCAAGTTAACTTTGAAGGAGTACCACTTGCATCCTGGCAAGGTTTTCATGAATTCCGTCAAAATGTTCCGCGAATGAATTTGGTTCCGGAATTCTGGGGAAATGATAATGAAGATCCAATTTTCTCCGAAATATAGAATCATATTTTATCACCATGCATACTACGGAAGCACAGAAAACTCGCACTGCAGGTACAGCACTAAAAGGTGATGCATCTCAATGATGGGGCGATTACAGAGGATTGCTTTTTACCTGGGAACAGTTCAAAGATCTTCTCATCAGGCAGTATGATTCACCTATGAAACAAGGTAGACTGCAAGCTCAGCTTTCTTCAGTACGACGAATGGATAAAGAATCTTTGGGCGTGTTCCGAAATAAAAAGAGTCTTTTATTCAAGAAATTGCATCCCCAGGGTCTAGAATCCAGCTTGGTCATCGCTTTAATGGAATTTATTCGTCCAGGAATCAGACAAGCAATAAGAGCTTCATCACCAACAACCTTTGATGTTGTCTTATCCCGTGCTGTTGAAGATCGTAAGCTACTCCAGAAAGAAGAGCCACCAGTAGATACTCCTAAATTTTGGCACTGTCCCAGATATCATCTTCATAAGAATTGTGACGTCTATAAGAAAAAAACTGGCAGAACGGAATGCCAAACAGGGTCTCAATTCGGAAAACTGAAGGCGGGCGGTGGATCCAACTCCAACCGACCTCAGCTCTCAGTAGTCTGTTTGTCCCAGACTTCCCAGTCATAACTTCGACTACTCCGTCAGTTTTGGGAATCGTATGATTTCCTTGCCGTGTTTGGTTAGAAATGGAATTCGAGAACCTTTAATTCATGGATTACCTTGGATCTACGACCAGAAGATCCTCATTAACATTCCTGGGAAAGACTTTATGCAGGAAAGGACCAGAGAATACTTTTTACGACCATATCCATGTTCGGAAGAAAAAAGAACTATCATCCTGGAACACGTCCAAGAAATGGTTGTAGAACATGTGATTGAATCTTCTCAGTCTCAATACAGCTCACCAGTCGTGCTCGCCAAGAAAAAGGACGGAAAATTTAGATTCTGCATTGATTTTCGCAAGCTGAATTCCATAACCGAGGAAGAAACTCACACACTTCCCCGAATACTGGACTCCATAAAGGAACTAGGAATGTTTGATGAGTCAAAGAGTTCTTCGAGGTTACCTCAACAAATTTTTTATTACTATTTTTTTTCATTGTTTACTCGAAGGATTGGCAGGAACATCTCTTACATCTAAATTTAGTTCTAGAAAGGTTGGAAATCCACAAACTCACACTTTCGTTGAAGAAAGGTTTCTTTGGACAGACAGAGTTACGTTTTCTTGGTCATATGATTTCCTCATATCATAATGAGCCATAAGAAGAACACGTACAGGCCATTCTTCAAGCTTCTCCACCTCAAGGACGTCGTGGACTTGAGAAATTTTTGGGTGTCTGCAATTGGATTCGTGAAAACGTCCCAAATTTTTCGGAAGTATAGGCACCACTCACTGATTTGCTGAGGAAAACTACTCGTTGGCATTGGACTTCAGAGGCAGATATTGTGTTTAAGCAAATTAAGACTGTCTTTCAGGCTGACTTACGTCTAGCAATACCAAACCCTAATTTTCCCTTTACCTTCAAACTGAACTTAGTTCCACAGGAATGGGAGCAGTATTATATCAACCTACTTCAGAAGGAACAATCCAGGTATTAAGTTAAGGTAGCGTGAAATTTAATTGTACGGAGTCTAGATACCCTTTAATTGAAAAGGAATGTCATGCACTAGTTTGAGCGATCAAGCATTTACGGTCATTTCTAAAAGAACACACCTTCATTGTAAAAACGAACTGTAGTGTAATGAACTGGCTCGAGAAGACCAAAGATGCAAAAACGAAATTTGAAACATGGTCTAGTTTCCGAGACAAGTTTAGCTTTAGTTTACAGCCACGTACCTAAAACCGGCGAACCTAAACTTTACTTAGAAATGGATGAACCAATGTTACCACCTGAAGTATTAGGCATTAAATCCGGTGGAATACATTTCTTAGCTCAGTTGGGAAACCACAACTTTTACGAGGAACTTCAAGTTTTCAACAAGAAGATCCCTATATCACTTAATTCATTTAAAAATGGATGGGAATTAAAGAGAAAACTCGTCGGACGTTAGCAGAACAGTCGTTCTTTCAGAGATATAAATTGTCCAACACTCGTTTTCACAGATTGTCAGATCAGTGGTTGCTTTATGTTCCAAAGGGATTCCAACAACGAGTGTTGTATCAATATCATCATGTTCGATTAGGCGGTCATCCGAGAGCAGAGGAAACGCTGAGGGCCATACAAGAGCATTTCCACTGGGAAGCATTGAGGACTCAGGTTCAAGATTACGTGAGAGACGCGTCAACCCCGAGCACTGTGGGACACGGTTGCGGTGGATTTGATGGGACCCTATCCACGATCTTCTCGAGGGAAGCAATTTCTCTTTGTAGTCACGGACCTCTATTCGCCTTGGGTCGAAGCTTTCCTTTTAGGGACCTCTGAAGCTCCACATCTAGTCCAAATTCTCGAAGCCAAAGTTTTTCGACGTTTTGGCTATCCACGGGCAATATTATCTGATAACGAACCCTGATTCACGAGTAACTACTGGAGAAAAGCATGTGAGACTTGGAATTGTGAGGCTTGGACTACTCCAAGTCATCATCCCCAGGCCAACCCTGCGGAAAGCCGAAATTAAGCGCTAACAGTAGAGATGAGATTACGATTGATTGATCACTCACGTAAGGACTGGAATTCTATACAATTTACGAAATAAATGCAATGCAGCTACACGAAGGACACCTACTCAAGTTCTCTTCGGTTCTTTGATTAAAAGACCTGGAGAATGGATGTAAGGTGAGCTCTTCGATTCCACACAAGAACGGACTGTTTGTTTATAGGCCATCCGGATGAACCAAGAACGTTATTTGCGGCGTTATCCAATTCCATATAAAGATGGTACCCGCTACAAGGTTGGGGACCTGGTAAAAACAAAAGCGCATCACCTATCAGATAAAGAGAAGAAATTCAACGTGGGACTCGCCGTTAAATGGTAAGATTCTTACCCAACAAAGAAAATTCTCAATAAAGAGATCTATCAGGTGGACGGAGGTACCAGCCTAATCATCGTCCATGAAAAAAATCTACGGCCAGAACACCTTCGCAGCAGTCAATGCCACCAACCAAATCTTACAGGAAATGAAGAGGGGGTACCAAGTCGACCCGCAGCAGAAGATAACAGCGACAATATGTCCTCCACCGGGTTTGAAAAATTTTACGTGAAAAACACAGAATCCATAAGTATGGATGAATTTGCACGACCATTTGTTCCAGTTGCAGGTTCGAATAGCAGGGTCGGGTTAACACAACCAGCTGACACAGTCACTAGCTACACACGCAGGGTCAGGTCTGCCGCCACAGAAAACACAGAATTCATAAGTACGGATGAATCCGTACGACAAGGCGTCACAGTTGCCTGCTCGAATAGCAGGGTCGGGTTATCACAACCAACTAAACCAGTCGCTACCAGTACATGCAGGGTCAGGTCTAGAACCAAATCCATAATTCAGCGAATCTTGTCGAACGTACCAGAAGCACCACGTCGAAAACGAGGCTGACCTCGCGAGAAAAACATCCTTCCTAGACATGAAAGGACTCCAGAGGCTCTCGCCGTGCAAGAACCATATCATCGAAAAATAGGCAGACCTCACAAAGAAACCACCCTGTTACACAATTAAATTTCTCTGAAATTATTTTTCTGTTACACTTCTCAAAACAACAGCTCCCAACTATACTAAAACAGGCCGACGGTAAAACACTACCATTTAACTATGGTTGTTATCCATTTACCACCATTTAACTGTTAGTTCATTTGAATTTTCGCGCGCCAGTCGCGACCTTCGATAAATCGATACATCGATAGATCGATTAGGGGCTGCTCCGCCGAAGCGCTGCCCTCAGACGGTTGAGGCCTTCGCTCGCGGCGAGCTCCTGCTGAGTACCGATCAAGTCACCACCCGGTAAGAGTGACGCTCCGACCTTAGCACATAATTTCGGCGGTGTCT
>CAKNWT010312473.1:0-11299 GCA_932066315.1 Andricus coriarius | reverse complement strand
AATAATAATTAAAAGACACTTACCCTAAGGAAATCTGATGTACTCATAGATTTACGTAACAATAAAAACTGTCACTTTTTAAAATTCACGACGTAATGCGTTATCTACTACCACGAAAATTGGAATGAAAATGGAAAAGTACGCCGAAACGAAGCTGCACTGCCTGCTGCCCCTACCCCCACCCCACACCACTGCGCGTCTATCACACTGCACTCCTGTTGGAGTCACCACACGCTCCCGTTGGAGTGATACGCATGGGCACTCCTCTTTGGGGTCAAAAGAGTGACTGCAAGAGTTGGAATCGACCGATTTTGACTGTAATTTGGAGCGAAAATGTGACTCCAACGGAGGGAGTGAAGCTTTTGACTCCAAAGGCCAGACATTATGACTCCAACGGAGTTATATAACAGTCGCTCCAGAGTTGGAGTTACATTTTCGCTCCAAGAAATTTAGAGAGTGTGCAAGGCTGTAGAAATTAAAAACTCATCACTTTATTTCAAAGGAGCCTGGGGATTTTTTTAATTTCTTCGATTTCGCCGAGAATTACGCGTTCTTAATTCAGAATGCAGATCAATCATTCCACTGGAATAAGGACCAAGCTGCAATATTCATTGTGTTGATTTATTATAAAAAATATGGAGAGCTCAAGCATGTAAGTATCGCAATCATATCTGATGACTTAGCTCATGACACGTTGGCTGCTCACGAGTATCAGGAGATAATAGTAGATTACTTGAAAACTCATTTCAGGCCAAAGAAAATCCACTATTTCACTGATGGTGCAGGGCAACATTTTAAAACTAAGAGTAGCTTTGCTAATCTCAGAGCCCATGTAGAAGACTTTGGTATCCAAGTTGAATGGCATTTCCATGGTACATCTCATGGTAAGGGTGTATGTGATAGTATAGGAGCGAATATAGAGACAAGCAGCACGTTCGAGCTTACAATGTTCTCCGAAACATCACATACTCACTCCCCATGTTTTGTTTCAGCGGGCAAAGAGTAACTGTAAGGAAACCGAAGTTTTTTTCAGCAGCAAAGGAAATCATGCCTTAGACACCGAGTTACTGAATGTCAGATTTGAGAAAGCTGTTACGATATCAGGTACATTACAGTTCTACACTTTCATTCCCACTCAAGGTGGGAAACTTCAACTCAAAATGTTTTCGTCCACTGAGAAACACGACATCTTCTCGAATGGCGAAAAACAGAATCCGCAAAAGAGGTCTACAAAGAAAACAACTGTTGAAACTATAGCCAAAAAATCGATCAGAAAGACATATAATATTACCATATAATATTACATAACTTAAAAAACTGACACTTAAGCATTGCACAAAGATCCTCGGCGTGAGCGCACTAGGGGAGATCGCGCGTCAGCCGCTCTATCATGGCATTTTGTTTACGTATCGTTCTATTCCTCGAAGACAAATAAATTTGCCACTCTGCAAATTGGGGATCTTATAGGAAAAAATCTCAGCTTTCTTTTAAAACTATTTTGAAGAGAAAAAAAGTGTCGAAATTTGAAAAAAAGTCAAATTTGTTTTTGATTTTCAAAAATTAGGGTCAAATTTGGACTTTTTTTGAAAGTCGTTGCGACCACCAAAATTTTTGTGAAAAAATCTATAAAAAACATCTATAGTGAAATTTCGCTTAAAGCCATAGGAAAAAAGTTACAAATGTTTGAATGTAAGGCCTTTCTTAAAAACCCAAAAATTGTACCCCCTCCACTTTGATAAAAAAATGATCAAAATTAATTAATTTTTGGTGTGAGGAGTACTATTAAATAGAACTACAATTGGACCAATTTTTAGCCCGATCAAAAAACTTTCATTTTCGAGGTGGGTACACTTGAGAAATTATGCCCCTTATGTATCTTGCAAAATTTGAAAATTAAAAACGATGGTTATCTTTTATACAAAAATTATTGCAAATCATATGTTTGTATTTTCACAGCAAATAATAACATTAAATTAAAATTAGGAAAAAAATTTTGTTTAAAAAAAAGTTTTTTTTTTAAATGGGCAAAAAAGGTTTGTTTCTTAAATATTATTATCTAGACATATTCTTATTAGAAATGCAATAGATTTGCAAGGAATTTCTTTGGCTTTAAAAGAAAAAACGCACCATGATTTTATTTCACATTAAAAAAAGTTCTATTTATTATTTTATTGATTTTTGGGTGTTTTTATGAATTTTGAAATGCTCTTAACCCTAAGTAAACATTTCTTTTAAATAGCACAAAATTATAATTTGGATAGATTAACAATCAATGAAAATAATGTTTTCTTTACAAATTTCAAAGTCCTTATTCGACTTTTTTTGTTAAAGTTTTGATTTTATATTATTATGATCAATGGCCGCGTCTAGGTTCACCGAAATTTAGTGAACGTAGACCAAATTTTCTTTTTGCGCCTAGATACTTCGTTATTAAATACGTAAATATAATATATATTAAAAAATTAGTTTGGTTTTGGAGGCAAATAAATTAAAAAATATATATAATGTTCAAATGTTTTGAAGCTGTTAAGGCTTAACATATTGTGACAGAAATGGATTATTTACTTTGTTTTGTTTTTTTATTACACGGAACAAAAGTAGAAGGTAATTTTTTTCAAATTTGCACAGAATAAAAAAATGTGTACATCATAGCTTAGGTGGAATCTGAACCATCGGAACCTTGGGGAAAATGCTCAGATCATTGTTTACTTTGGTACCGATATAATCTCTGAAATTGAATACTTACAATGCCTTAATCCCAAACAGCGAAACTCAAAATATTTGCCCTTCACATAACTGTTACGTAATTTAATTTAAAAAAATAAAAAACACTGGTAATACCACATGTATTAAAATTAATATTCGAAAATTTCACGGAGCACAGTTCATCTGTTTACACTCTGAAGTTTCACAACACTTAACCTTATACTTTTTTTAAATAAAGTTTTCTTGATTAAAAATTTTTCACCTTAACGAATGCGGATGGCTTCGGTGTATTTGCTCGTGAATGGTGAACCAGGAACTCGCGCCAAAGGTGTAGATAGGAGTGTCGTTTCTTAACTGAGGGTAGCATTACATAGTTCACCCAGGTCGTCGAAGTTCGATTCACTCGCCTGAACCTCTATTCACCCCACCTTAACACCTGTGGTACTATGGCTCCTGGAATCCAAAGTGTGCTGATGCAAATTCGTTAAGTAAAATAAAAAGTAGGAATTCTATTTTATCTTTAATACTTTAGTTATAAAATAGCGTGCCGAGAGGCTTCTGCCTGCATTGACCTTGTCATTGACATCACCATGAGCATTTCATAGTGCGTTTGTTTTTCTGCATTCATCGGTTGCATGACTGCAAGCCACGTGCCATTTCAGAGGGTAGTATTAGCGTTTTTGCTGTAGAGATCAGTGTTCTCGATTATAAGATATCGCATAATCGGTGGTAATAGTCAAATTAATCTGGATATTCCATCAGTATTTTCAATTGCAAAGTTTTTTATAGGAAACACGGATTTAATGACATTTGCGGTATTTTATAGGTCGCTTGGATAAAGTAAGGTTTTTCGGTTAGAAATTGGGTATACAGGGTATTTTTTTTAACTTGAGACATCGAAATATCTTAAAATCATACGCATCCTATGAAAAAAGTATCCGTAATAAAAACTTTTTATTTTCGGGGAAAAAACCACTTTTAAAAAAAATTCCCCCCCCCCCCCCCAGGGGACATTGAGGGGGGTTGTTTTTTTTGTTATTTTTTGAATCTGTGAAAAAAATTGGGGTTCCCATTTGAAATTACAAAGTTACCCCCCCCCCTTCTGCCTCCTGGGGGGTGGGGTGGGGTCAATATATTTAAAGTCGCTTTTCCCCCTCGAAAATAAAAAGTTTTTATTTCGGATATTTTTTCATAGGATGTGTATTTCTTGAGATATTTTGATGTCGCAAGTTAAAAAAACACACCCTGTATATGCCGTGTCGTGTTTAGTTTTATCAGATGGAATAGAAACATGAGTTTGTGATGACGTGATTGGAGGTAACGTATTATGACTTTTAAGGTGTTTAAATAAGATATTTATGTGGTCACCCTTGTTAAAAGTTTTCTTCCCTTGCTTCAAAGTCTAGATACAGTCGTAATAATAAACTGTAGCTCTATTTTATTCTTATTAATTTATGATTAGGTCCATTTGTTTATTTAAGAATTACTTTGTAAGTAAAATCGGTCAATTAGCAAATATAAAATTTAACCACGGTAACAGATAAATTGAGATAAATTTGGCAGTTTTGTGAAACCATTGAAAGATATTTTTATCAACCCCCAATTAAAATAGTTTCAATTTCCTTATAATAGCTCCAGTGTTCCTTATCCGATTGAGAGATAAAAACATTTATTATCAAATAGCATATTATTACAAAGCCTTTTAATGTGTTTTTTAATGAAAAATGTTACTTCCTTGAAACAATTCAGATTAACAATATACTTGCGAATTTTATTTATATTGTTAGGCTGCGTCTTATCGTCCCAAAAAATTGGCGGAGCTGGAAAAGAGGATGGACTAGTCGTCCCGAAATTTCGGAAACACTAGCAAAATTTATGAAAAATATTTGACTACTCATCCCGAATTTCGGGACGTCGAGACACTTCGATATTGGCAAAGGACCCTCGACAGTAGACCTAATTTATTGAATTTACTTCAGTTTTATGGGTCATGAATCTTCATTTTTTTTAAATGCCAATATAGATGTGAAAGAAGTTTCTGAAACAAAAAACCTGGCAGAATTATTTAGAAAACATTGCCTTTTTACTGCTTTCTTTATTACTAGAATTATGTGAAAATATTATGAACGATATAATATTTAGAATTATTTTGATTCCAGGAAATTTTTTGGAATCGTGTCTGCAAACTGCTCACTTTTCGCAGTATTCCTGTCACGAAGCAAAATTATTATGGACCTTTCGTTACGTGCTAATGCTATCTTATTTGCATTTTATTCATGTATTTATAAAAATAGTTCATGCAAAATGTCTGCAAAGTTTCATTTGCCGATATTATACCGCATAATTTATCTTACATCAGTTTAAACGTTTTCATGTTGTCAATATTCTTCAAAAGGAATTATTACGCAACGTTTTTGTCATGCTGATTATGCTTTTCTAGAAACTCATAAAATATTACACAATACTTCAAACAAATTATTATTAACTGGTATAGAAACACAAGAAAAATGACCTCACATTATTTCAATTAATCCAAAAAAAATAACTTCGTGTGATTAGTTATATACTCTGTTCCACGAGAGAAGGAATTTCTGAAACGACGAAATTTCGTTCTCTGCGCGCATCTTGTCAAAGAAGGGGAATCATAGGAGTGAGTACTTGTCTGGTCCTATTGTAACTGTCACGTTCAGTCCGCTCATCTGGCCCTCGGTCAGGCTACAAAAAGTGTAGATAAAACTTGGGTCAGTGTATTTGAAAAAAATGGTGTCCTCTTTTAACAGCGAATAGCTGTCGACCAAAAGAACAAAAATTTGTCGACGCCTTCTTTCATAAAAACTTGCGCGGCCAAATTCGTTCTCTCGTGGAACAGAGTATAGAGTCACGAAACTTGAGGGGTCAGTCCTGCAGACCTTAGCCTGACCTCGACCGGAGCAGCAACTAAACTTCGACTCAAGATTTCCGGTCATCGTGACCGGAACGAAATGCATGCACTTCCTCCCTGAAAAAGATTGAATGTGCGATATATAATTTTAACTAGGTCGATTCTGTAGGGTGGCCATTAAGGTGCAGTCTCTAGTACTAAAGATTAACTGAATTTGCTAAAAGAGATTAAACTAAATCAAACAAGGAGATGTAAATATGTTATAGAGATATTAATATGTCTTAGACATGAGAAGTGTAGGGGGGATTTTTTAAATAGAATTGATGTTTTAATCCGTTCCCAAGAGGTTGAGATGAATCGCCAAGAATGGATTCTTGTCCTGCCGAGATTAGAAAATCGCCTACACTATTTACTTTATTGATTCTACTTTACGCTTAATCTTACAATCTTATAGTTACCGGATTCGATGATCCGAGATAGAGAGACAGGGGCGAGATAGAGAAAATTTAGGGGTCCAAATTATATCATGCTTAATATTGAGTGAAACCGTTGACCCAAATCCTAAAATCAGTCAAAGCTCGCAAGCTTCATGCTCGATCATCCCTGAAAAGGCACCCTGACACGCCTATCTCCTGAGGCAAATAGGTTTGACTAAAATGAATGCAAAATCGGAAAGCGGAGATTGAATTGTACTCATTTACAGTGCCAAAATCACTTTCGAACGAAATTCTAGCTGCTCGGGTTCGCTAGATATAGAACTTTTTTCATTTAAATGAAATTTTGTACCTACCCGAATTAATTCATTACATCACTGATGAATGATAGATTATGTTAATTGTACTCAATTATCCAAGAAATGCCTAACATATAACATCTAACTTATAGATAGGCATTTCTTGGAGCGGCCGTTTGAAAATTTTCTTTTCATGTTCGTTAAGTGTTAGCTTACATGTAGTGCAAATGCTTACGCAAAAATGAGGATCCGTAATATTGAAATCATCGCTTATAATCTATCTGATTAGGTCTCCATATGTTGAAGTTACTAGAAAGAATTCTATCTTCTTTTTTCCCAACACAATTTTTTTCCACAAGGCGCACAAACCTTAGCTCTATTTTCAACACTAATGTTTTCAACACTTTTTAAAATTAGACGGAAAGTAAATTTTCAATGTAATAACAGTTTAACGTTTTCTCATGCGAAAGGAAACTCGTGAGGTTATGGAAATTTTTAAAATAAGTCACCTAGGCGATTTTTAAGAAACATAACACGCTTGTAAGTTTGCTTAAATTCTATACCGTGTATCCTATCCTCGAGGATAGGATATCCTCGGCAATATGATAAGGGGTATTACATGGATAATTCAGTACAATTAACATAATCTATAATTCATCAGAGTGATAACATGTAACGTAATGAATTCATTCGGGTAGGTACAAAATTTCATTTAAATTTGAATTAATTAATTAATTTTCTTTTAATTTTAATGATTTTTGTCAATTTTTTGCAAAAATATGGCTTTCAACGAAAAACTATACGAATGAAAAATTATTGATTTTGTAGAAATAAACAACTTTTATGGTCAATATTTCTTGCTATAACTAATATTTTTAAAGAAAATCTGCTAAAACCGCCAAACATGTTGCGCACAACAGGCTAAAGTCATATATCTAGCGAACCCGAGCAGCTAGGATTTCGTTCGAAAGTGATTTTGGCACTGTAAATGAGTACAATTCAATCCCCGCTTTCCGATTTTGCATTCATTTTAGTCAAACCTATTTGCCTCAGGAGGTAGGCGTGCTGAGAAGCTGTCCATAAAAAATGTTTTGACCAATCAGAAGGGAAATTAGGTAGCTGCAAAGAGTAGAGTAGTGGGAGGAAGGATATTCGCACTGATTGTCGAAGATTCGGTGTTTGGGTCCTCGTTCCCATTACCTGGGGACAATGGCTGGGCAATTTTTGGGAAACTTAGATTTTTTTTAGAATTTTCCTTGGGAAATTAACAAGGTTTAGTTTTGACCATCTGGTCCAGTTTCGTGACAATTCCTCGTTTATGATCTTTTTTGACTGTGCACTTTGTTTGTAAGTCCAGCTATAAAAAAGATGCCCATTAGTCGAGAACTGTAATTTGGTGAAAGTGAATTCTCTTTTGCTAAAGCTCCTTCGGCCTTAACGAACACATTCTCATCATGTATCTCGTGCTTCGCACTGGACTTTTTTCAACATGTCAAATTTTCTACATCGTGTTCAACACTAATATATCAAATGTATATTACATTTATTTCTGTACGTCGGCCTGAGATTGCTTTTTCATATATTGAAAAATAAAGTACAAATTCGATTTATTACGGGTACTAAAAGATCGAAAGACAAATTATTTGTTCAAAAAAGGTAAAATGCTACCCCGGAAGAATATATGTACAAGTCTGATGTAGCATGGAAAACTCCAACATTAGTGGTGGTAATTATAGTGGTCGTGCTGGGGCCAATCGGCTCCCGTAGGCCAATATGGATCTCGCTTACAAATTCCGCGATCTACGCTTTCTAAATCTTAATTTTAACTATTTATCTACACTCCATTATCTCGATATATGCATGTTAAAAACACCTCTCTTGGAGTGATCGTCTAAAGCGACCACTCTTGCGTTGGTCGTCTAAAAAAACCACTGTGTTATTTGAGTTGGCCCCTCGTTTTAGCACGCATATTTACATGGCAAACACCATATAGGTTTAGTAATTATTACTCTCCGGTATAATAGATTATTTTAAAATATTTTGAATTCACAGAATTCGAGGAATTGAGGTAATTCACGGAATTTGGGGAATTCACGAAATTCAAGAAATTCACGGCATTCAAGAAATTCACGGATTTCAATGAATTCACGGAATTCAAGGAATTTATGTTCCCGGAATTCAAGGAATTCACGGAATTCACGGAATTCACAGAATTCAAGGAATTCACGGAATTCACAGAATTCAAGGAATTAACGGAATTCAAGGAATTCACGGAATTTAAGGAATTCACGGAATTCAAGGAATTCACGGAGTTTAAGGAATTCACGGAATTCACGAAATTAACAGAATTCATGGAATTCACGGAATTTATAGAATTCACGGAATTCAAGGAATTCACGGAATTCATGGAATTCACAGAATTCAAGGGATTCAAGGAATTAACCGAATTCAAGCAATTCACGGGATTCAAGGAATTCACGGAATTCACGGAATTCATTGAATTCCTTGAATTTCATGAATTCTTTGAATTCTTCAAATTCCTCGAATTCCGTGAATTCCGCGAATTCCTTGAATTCAAGGAATTTAAGGAATTCCAGGAATTTGCTATTTCAAGGAATTCACGAAATTCAAGGATTTTAAGAAATTTACGAAATTACAGGAAAATAAGAAATTCACGGAATTCGCGGAATTCACGGAATTCAAAGATTTTACGGAATTCGCGGAATTTGAGGAATTCGTGGAATTGATTCTGTGAATTCCTTGAATTCCATAAATGTCTTAAATTCCGTGAATTCCTTGAACACCGCGAATTCTTTGAATTCCTTGAATTCCTTGAATTCCTTGAATTCCTTGAATTCCTTGCATTCCTTGAATTCCGTGAATTGCTGGAATTCCGTGAATTGCTTTAATTCCATGAATTCTTTGAATTTTTTGAATTCCTTGAATTCCGTGAATTCCACGAATTCCTTGGATTCCTTGAATTCCGTGAATTCCTTGAATTCCGTGAATTGCTTAAATTGCGTGGATTTTTTGAATTCCATGAATTCCGCGAATTCCTTAAATTCCGTAATTTCCTTGAATTCCTCAAATTCCTTGAATTCCTTGCATTCCTTGAATTCCGTGAATTCCTTGAATTCTTTGATATACTTTTATTCAGAGAATTCCTTGAATTCCATAAATTCCTTGAATTCCGTGAATTGCTTAAATTCCGTAATTTCCTTGCATTCCTTGAATTCCGTGAATTCCGTGAATTCATTTCATTCTGTGAATTCCTTGAATTCCACAAATTCCTTGAATTCCGTGAATTGCTTGGATTCCATGAATTCATTGAATTTCATGAATTCCGCGAATTCCATGAGTTCTGCGAATTCCGCAAATTCCGTGAATTCCGCGAATTCCTTAAATTCCGTGAATTCCATGAATTCCGCGAATTCCATGAATTCCGCGAATTCCATGAATTCCGTGAATCCCATGAATTCCTTGAATTCCGTGAATTCCTTGAATTCCGTAAATTCCTTGAATTCCTTGAATTTCTTGAATTCCTTGAATTCCTTGAATTCCTTGAATTCTGTGAATTTCTCGAATTCCTTGAATTCCGTGAATTCCTTGAATTTCATGAATTCCGCAAATTCCGTGAATTCCATGAATTCCGTGAATTCCATGAATTCCGTGAATTCCATGAATTCCTTGAATTCCGTGAATTCAAAATATTAAAAAATAATCTATTATACCGGAGAGTAATAATTACTAAACCTATCTGCTGTTTGCCGTGTAAATATGCGTGCTACAACGAGAGGCCAACTCAAAAAACACAGTGGTTCTTTTAGACGACCTACGCAAGAGTAGTCGTTTTAGACGATCACGCCAAAAGAGGTGTTTTTAACATGCAGGTATCGATCTACTCTCCGCATTTATCATTTCTCGGCTAGTACTACACAATCCCTTGAATTTAGCAAGTCATACAAAAATTTCGATTACATGAGAGGATATTACTTATATTTAAGGGAATATGATAGTTAATTAACAATATAATTTACATAAAATTGTGTATTGGCCAGTAGACAAATATTATTTTAAGAAAGAAATACAACGTAAATAATGTATATAGGTATGAATTATGTCCGAGTTTGAACGTCCGGACATTCCGTACGCTTATAACTACTTGAATCCACAGATCCGGAGGTTTGTCTTTTGGTGTAACTTTGGTTTTTAAGAGGATCTTCATGTGGATCCTCTTCAACCCATTACGAGGCCTGCATTCGATCTTCTTAAGACTCTCGAACACTCCTAGCTCTGCAGTTATTACCAGTTGGGCAGCTTGACTACCCTCCTTGACATCGATAACCTTCCATCCTCCCGTCCCTTGGAATCCCGTTTCTAGTCGCGGGTGACCTTACGCGGCAGATGTGACACTTCGAGGTGAAGCTTTCCCCTCTGGATACTTATATAGAGTTAGTATTCAATTGTAAAAGGTTATAAGGAACAGTGTTGACAAACCAGATGAAGTGATCCCAGAACATGCCTTTTGCACCTGGTTCGCGATGGACTGAGCCTGACACTGGCAAGACGGAATCTAGTCGAGCTGCCTGAGAATTAAAGCTTTCATACCTCCAAGGCAGCCGATTTTTAGAACTTCACGATGGACTTCGTAGCTATGGTACAGCTAACTAAGCTCGAAAAGAAGTGCTTGGCATTTAGCCCGTTTCTCTTCCTCCTGTGCCGTGATACTTCCATTGGCTGCTGCCGAGAGTTCAATCACTTAAATGATCTTCGTGTTCAGACCTTGGAGAAAAATATCAGGCTTTGTAGCATCCCTGGGCATATGGCAAGACAGGCGTTACATCAACACAATAGAAGTGCCGAAGATGGTTATACAACATTTTGAGAGCCACATTGTGTCTCTCTATATTGTACCGTAGTGTGCATACTTCAAGCATCCACTGAGAATATGTTCAAGTGTTTTTGGCTCTTGCTTGCAC
>CAKNWT010312467.1:0-13231 GCA_932066315.1 Andricus coriarius | reverse complement strand
TGTAATAAACATTGATAATTATGTATATTCTACTTTTTTTGTTTCCAAACTATTTTAATCAATAAATGTGACTAAACTGAAATGTATAATGTTATGTTTTCATTTAAAAATCCTTCCCTCTGGTATATAAGTAGTTATGTTTTCATTTAAAAATCCTCTCCTCTGTTATATAAGTAGAAATATATATATATATATATTTATAACTGATAGGTACTGCCGACTCACATGGTTTCTAGTGTGAAATTATTCTAAAAAGAACACGTCAAGTGAAAGGGAGAGTGATGAAACGTAAAGTGAAAGGGCGAGCACGTAACCATTAGAGTGATATAATTAGGTTAATATGTAGGGAATGGTGTCAACTATTCATAGACACACTACCAAGGTCGAGGGGGGCCGGCGCCATAGTGCGGTAAGGGGAGTTAAGGAGTAGTGGAAGGGGTGTCTGGTCGAAGTGGTGCCTTACTACTATCGCCTATCAAGCAAGGCGAATTTACAACAAAATACATACATTTTAAACCAATAATCGAATAGTTAAATTTTTAGTTAAAAAATATTACTTCTTTAAACTACTTTATTCAAAATTTAAATTTTTCTACGGAAATTTCAACGACTTGGTTAAACGTAGAACTACATTGTCAAAAATTAATTTTTGTTGGCTCAAGATTGAACTACTTTGTTCAAAATTTAAATCTTTCCGTTGAAAATTCAACCACTTGGTAAAACGTAGAACTATGTTGCTAAAAATAAATTTCTTTGATTGAAGATTCAAGTATTTTGTTCAAAATGTAAATCTTTTGGTTGAAAATTTAAATTTTTCAATGAAAATTCAACTACTTCGTCAAACGTAGAACTATATTGTTGAATATTATTTTTTTTTTTAAGATTTAACTACTTTGTTCAAAATTTAAATTTTTTGGTTGAAAATTCAACTACTTGGTAAAAAGTAGAACTACGTTGTTAAAAATTAATTTTTTTAGATGAAAATTGAACTACTTTGTTCAAAATTTTAATTTTTTGGTTGAAGATTGAACTACTTTCTTCAAAATTTAAATCTTTTAGTTGAAAATACAACTACTTGGTAAAACGTAGAACTATATTAATTTATTTGGTTGAAGAATGAACTACATTGTTCAAAATTTAAAATTTAAATTTTTCTATAGAAAATTTAACTACTTGGTAAAACGTAGAACTATGTTGCTAAAAATAAATTTCTTTTGTTGAAGATTGAACTACTTTGTTCAAAATTAAAAATAAAAAATTTTCTATTGAAAATTCAACTACTTGGTTAAACTTAGAACTATATTGTTAAAAATTATTATTTTTTTCATTGAAGATTCAACTATTTTGTTCAAAATTTAAATCTTTTGGTTGAAAATTCAACTACTTGGTTAAACGTAGCACTATATTAATTCATTTGGTTGAAGATTGAACTACTTTGTTCAAAATTTTAATTTTTCTATAGAAAATTCAACTACTTGGTAAAACGTAGATCTATGTTGCTAAAAATAAATTTCTTTTGTTGAAGATTGAACTACTTTGTTCAAAATTAAAAATTAAAAATTTTCTATTGAAAATTCATCTACTTGGTTAAACATAGAACTATATTGCTAAAAATTATTATATTTTTGGTTGAAGATTCAACTACTTTGTTTAGAATTCAAAATTTAAATTTTTCTATTGAAATTCAACTACTTGGTTGAAGATTCAACTATTTTGTTCAAAATTTACATCTTTCGATTTAAAATTCAACTACTTGGTAAAACATAGAACTATATTAATTTATTTGGTTGAAGATTGAACTACATTGTTCAAAATTCAAAATTTAAATTTGTTTATAAAAAATTCAACTACTTGATAAAACGTACAACTACGTTGTTAAAAGTAAATTTATGTGGTTGAAGATTGAACTACTTTGTTCAGAACTCAAAATTTAAATTTTTCTATTGAAAATTCAACTACTTGGTAAAACGTAGAACTATGTTGCTAAAAATAAATTTCTTTTGTTGAAGGTTGAACTACTTTGTTCAAAATTCAAAATTTAAATTTTTTATTGAAAATACAACTACTTGGTAAAACTTACAACTAAGTTGTTGAAAATTTATTTGTTTGATTGAACATTGAACTACTTTCTTCAATATTAAAATTTAAAATTTTAATTTTTTTTTGAATGTTCAACTACTTGGTTAAAGGTAGAACTACATTGTTAAAAATTAATTTTTTTAGATGAAAATTGAAACTATTTTGTTCAAAATTTTAATTTTTTGGTTGAAGATTGAACTACTTTCTTCAAGATTTAAATCTTTTAGTTGAAAATACAACTACTTGGTAAAATGTAGAACTATATTAATTTACTTGGTTGAGGATTGAACTATTTTGATCAAAATTCAAAATTTAAATTTTTCTTTCAAAAATTCAACTACTTGGATAAACGTAGAACTACGTTGATAAAAATTAATGTATTTAGTTGAAGATTGAACTACTTTGTTCAAATTTCAAAATTTTAATTTTTTATTGAAAATTTAACTACTTGTTTAAAGGTAGAACTATATTGTTGAAAATTAATTTTTTTTTAGTTGAAGATTCAACTACTTTGTTTGAAATTTAAATCTTTTCGTTGAAAATTCAACTACTTGGTAAAACGTAGAACTATGTTGCTAAAAATAAATTTCTTTTGTTGAAGATTGAACTACTGTGTTCAGAATTCAAAATTAAAATTTTTCTATTGCAAATTCAACTACTTGGTTAAACATAGAACTATATTGCTAAAAAATATTATATTTTTGGTTGAAGTTTCAACTACTTTGTTCAGAATTCAAAATTTAAATTTTTCTATTGAAAATTCAAGTACTTGGTTGAAGATTCAACAATTATGTTAAAAATTTGCATCAATCGATTGAAAATTCAACTACTTGGTAAAACATAGAACTATATTAATTTATTTGGCTGAACATTGAACTACTTTGTTCAAAATTCAAAATTTAAATTTTTCTATCAAAAATTCAACGACTTGGTTAAACGTAGAACTACATTGTTAAAAATTAGTTTTTGTTGGTTCAAGATTGAACTACTTTGTTCAAAATTTAAATCTTTCCATTGGAAATTCAACTACTTGGTAAAACGTAGAACTATGTTGCTAAAAACAAATTTTTTTGGTTGAAGATTGAACCATTTTGCTCAAAATTTAACATTTTAATTTTCCTATTGAAAATTAAACTACTTGGTTAAACGTAGAACTATATGTTCAAAATTTATTATTTTTTTGGTTGAAGATTCAGCTATTATGTTCTAAATTTAAATCTTTCGATTGAAAATTCAACTACTAGGTGAAACATAGAACTATATTAATTTATTTAGTCGAGGATTGAACTACTTTGCTCAAAATTCAAAATTTAAATTTTTCTATTGAAAATTAAACTACTTGGTTAAACGTAGAACTATATTGTTAAAAATTATTTTTTTTTTTTGGTTGAAGATTCAACTATTTTGTTCAAAATTTAAATCTTTTGGTTGAAAATTCAACTACTTGGTAAAACGTAGAACTATGTTGCTAAAAATAAATTTCTTTTGTTAAAGATTGAACTACTTTGTTCAAAATTCAAAATTTTTTATTGAAAATTCAACTACTTGGTTAAACTTAGAACTATATTGCTGAAAATTATTATAGTTTTGGTTGAAGATTCAACTACTTGGTTCAGAATTTAAATCTCTTGGTTGAAGATTCAATTACTTGGTAAAACGTAGAACTATGTTGTTAAAATCTAATTTATTTGGTTGAAGATTGAACTACTTTGTTCAAAATTCAAAATTAAATTTTTTTTTTGAAAATACAACTACTTGGCAAAACTTACAACTAAGTTGTTAAAAATTAATTTGTTTGATTGAACATTGAACTACTTTCTTCAAAATTAAAATTTTTAATTCAAATTTGTTGGTTGAATGTTCAACTACTTATTAAATGTAGAACTACGTAGTTAAAAATTAATTTTTTTAGATGAAAATTGAACTACTTTGTTCAAAATTTCAATTTTTTGGTTGAAGATTGAACTAACTTCTTCAAAACTAAAATCTTTTAGTCGAAAATACAACTACTTGGTAAAACATAGAACTATATTAATTTATTTGGTTGAAGATTGAACTACTTTGTTCAAAATTTAAATTTTTCTATCAAAAATTGAACTACTTGGTTAAACGTAGATCTATATTGTTGAAAATTAATTTTTTTTTTTTGGTTGAAGATTCAACTACTTTGTTCAAAATTGTAATATTATGGTTGATAATTCAACTACTTGGTAAAGCTTAGAACTAAGTTGTTAAAAATTAATTTGTTTGACTGAACATTGAACTGATTTGTTCAAAATTTAAATTTTTTGGTTGAATATTCAACATCTTGGTCACATGTAGAACTATATGGTTTCAAATTAATTTTTTTTTGTTGAAGATTCAACTACTTTGATCAAAATTTTAATTTTTTGGTTGAAAATTCAACTACTTGGTAAAGCGTAGAACTATATTAATTTATTTAGTTGAAGATTGAACTACATCGTTTAAAATTCAAAATTTAAGTTTTTCTATCGAAAACTCAACTACTTGGTTAAAAGTAGAACTGCGTTGTTAAAAATAAAATAATTTGTTTACAGATTGAAGTTCTTTGTTCAAAATTAAAATTTTTCTATTGAAAATTCAACTACTTGGTAAAACGTAGAACTACGTGGGTAAAAATTAATCTATTTCTTAGAAGATTGAATTACTTTGTTCAAAATTGAAAATTGAAGTTTTTCTATCTATAATTCAACTACTTGGTTAAACGTAGAACTACATTGTTAAAAATTAGTTTTTGTTTGTTCAAGATTGAATTACTTTGTTCAAAATAAAAATTTTTTCGTTGAAAATTCAATTACTTGGTAAAAATTCAACTACTTGGTTAAACGTAGGACTACGTTTGTTAAAAATTAATGTATTTGGTTGAAGATTGAACTACCTTGTTCAAATTTCAAAATTTAAATTTTGTATTGAAAATTTATCTACTTAGTTAAAGGTAGAACTATATTGTTGAATATTAATTTTTTTTGGTTGAAGATTCAACTACTTTGCTCGAAGTTTAAATCTTTTTGTTGAAAATTCAAAGAATTGGTCAAACTTAGAACTAAGTTGTTAAAAATTAAGTTGTTTGATTGAACATTGAATTACTTTCTTAAAAATTTAAATTTAAATTTTTTGTTGAATATTCAACTACTTGGTTAAACGTAGAACTAAATTGTTGAAAGTTAATTTTTTTGGTTGAAGATTTAACTATTTTGATCAAAATTGAAATCTTTTGGTTGAAAATTCAACTTCTTGGTAAAAAGTAGAACTACGTTGTTAAAAATTAATTTATTTGGATGAAGTTTGGTACTTGGTTAAACGTAGAACTACCTTGATAAAAATTAATTAATTTGGTTGAAGATTGAACAACTTTGTTCAAAATTCAAAATTTAAATTGTTCTATTGAAAATTCAACTACTTGGTTAAACGTAGAACCACATTGTTAAAAATTAATTTTTGTTAGTTGAAAATTGAACTACATTGTTCAAAATTTAATTATTTTCGTTCAAAAGTCAACTACTTAGTCAAACGTAGAACTGCGTTGTTAAAAATAAAATAATTTGCTTAATGTAATTAATCCATTTGTTAGAAGATTGAATTACTTTTTTCAAAATTCAAAATTTGAATTTTTGGATTGAAATTTCAACTACTTGGTACAACGTAGAACTACGTTGTTGAAAATTAATTTTTTTAGTTGAAAATTAAACGACTTTCTTCAAAATTGTAATTTTTTTGTTGAAAATTTAACTACTTGGTAAAACGTAGAATCACGTTGTTAATAAGTAATTTATTTGGATGAGGATTGGATACGCGGTTAAACGTAGAACTACGTGGTTAAAAATTACTTTTTTTGGTTGAAGATTGAACCACATTGTTCAAAATTTTAATTTTTTGGTTGTAAATTAAACTACTTGGTAAAACGTATAACCACGTTGTTAAAAATTAATTTATTTGGATGAAGATTGGTAGCGGGTTAAACGTAGAACCACGTTGTTGAAAATTAATTTTCTTAGTTGAAAATTAAACCACATTGTTCAAAATTCAAAATTTTAATTTTTTGGTTGAAAATTAAACTGCTTAATACAACGTAGAACCACGTTGTTAAAAATTAATTGATTTGGGTAAAGATTGGTACTGGGTTAAACGTAGAACTACCTTGTTAAAAATTACTTTTTTTGGTTGAAGATTGAACTACTTTGTTCAACATTCGAATTCAAAATTTCATTTTTTTTGTTTGAAAATTCAACTAGTTGGTTAAACGTAGATCTAACTTGTTGAAAATTAATTTGTAGAACGACGTTGTTAAAAATTAAGTTTTTGATTGAAAACTCAACTACTTGGTAAGACGTATAATTACGCTGTTAAAAATTAATTATTTTGGTTGAAGATTGAACTGCTTTGTTCAAAATTTAAATCTTTTAGTGGGAAATTCAACGACTTGGTAAAACGTAGAACCACGTTGTTAAAAAATAATTTATTTAGATGAAAAGTGGTACTTAGTTAAACGTAGATCTACGTTGTTAAAAATTAATTTTTTTGGTTGAAGAATGAACTACTTTGTTCGATATTCTAATTCGAAATTTAAATTTTTTGGTTGAATATTCAATTACTTGGTTAAATGTAGAACTGCGTTTTAAAAATTAATTTGTTTGGTTGAAGATTGAACTACTTTGATCAAAATTTTAATTTTGTTGTTGAAAACTAAACTACTTGGTTAAAGGTAGAACTATGTTCTTAAAAATTAATTTTTTTAGTTGAAAATTGAACTGGTTTGTTCAAAATTCAAAATTTTTTTTTTCTGTCTAATTTCAACTACTTGGTAAAACGTAGTACTATGTTGTTGCAAATTAATTTATTTGGTTGAAGATTGGTACTTGGTTAAACGTAGAACTATATTGTTAACAATTAATTTCTTTGGTTGATGATCGAACTACTCTTTTCAAAATCCAATATTTAAATTTTGTATTGAAAATATAATTCTTTCGTTGAAAATTCTACTATTTTGTTAAAAAGTCATCTATTTTATTTTAAAATTTAATTAAAAATTCAACTGTTTGTGGTCAATATTAAATTAATGTCAGTGCCAATGCCAATGACACTGCATCAGTTGTAGCATCTATCAGTTTACAAGGCTTTTTGTTAGCTAACCTACATTAGAAAATTAAGGAATTAGGCGCTGACTCAGGAAATACAATGCAATACAAAAATACGCCAGTGTCATGCAAGAAAACAATAGTATTATCATGAGTATAGAAGCAGAGGCAAATTAGACTAAAAATGACTTATTCTTTCAACAATTCCTGCTAAAATTAAACCGAGGGGTAAACAACTCCTAAAAATGCGGAGAAACCGAGGTGGATTACTCTGGATTACCCTGAATTAACTCTATGTACAGAATTAATCTGGATTACCTAAAAATACTCTGAATTGCATAAGATCACTCTGGATTACATACAATCATGGTGGATTCCCTAGAGCAGGGCTCACCAATTTCAGCAGGTGTTGACTGCCATGACAAATGGTTTCCAGGAAACCTGAGAAGGGTTACGGTCATTATGGTCACGGATCATTACGGCTCATCATTCAGACCTAAGGATCTGATTTTTTCTACTTGAATTCACAATACATTTAATTTTTTTATTTCAAACTTTAATTTACCGCGAAGGATTAGGGACCAGTCGAAGGACCAGGCCGAGGAAATTTTTTTGGGGCCTGAGTCTATTTAATGCCAGACACTGGCATTAGACTCTGCCGTGGGGTTAAATCCTATCCTGTGCATGTAATAGTACCAGCGGTTGTGCCGTGTGAGTATCTGAATCACTATCCTTATGTCCCTATTAGGTAATCTTAATATTACCCCAGCTCTGTCCATCCTGTACCTATAGCCCAGGATGGCTTCCGCCTGTCGGCAACCCTGGGGTTATTCTCAATTTTCCTGATACTTTATCCAGATCCAGGTTTTGAAGGCCATCCCAATACAGCAAGAGGCTAATCTCAGTACCGATTCCAGGATTATGTCTTCAATTGGTATGCCGTTTTTCGCCAGCTGGTCCGCTTTTTCGTTTCCCTTGATCCCAGTGTGACCAGGAACCCAGATGAGGGTCACGTTGTTCTTTTCTGCCACATTGTTTCTTTCTGCAAGCCGGGTTTCCCTACTGCAGTTAGTGTCGCTTGATTGTCCGAGCAGATCGTAATCTGTTCGCCAGCAGCGTTGTCTTCCATTAGTGTTTTAGCACAGCGAAGGACGGTCAGGACCTCCGCCTGAAACACCCTACCTCTCCCGATGAGCCATCCGTATATCAGATTTCCCCTTGAAGGAGCGGGTTACCATTTGCTTTCCACAAATCCCTGCTTGAAATGCAGACGCGGAAAGCTTTAGAAAACTTGAAGCCTTTTGTTATTTTATCTTGCCTCATCTTTAGAATCGTCAGTGCGCTGATGTCACTCGGGAACCTAGTATGCTAAGTCCCCAGAGTCCATCTATTTACTCTTGCCAGGCGGCCCATCGCTGACAAGCCACTAATCCTTTCCCTGTATAACCAGGATTCGTGGATCAGGGCAATTCCTGCCTGCACCACTGACAAGCGCCTGGCTAGAACCGCCGAGGCGCCTTTGCTGTAGTGCAGATTAATCTGTATCATCGGGATTCCCGTCTCAGCCATTAAAAGGCAATTTCAGAGCCCCTAAATAGAGTCGGTAATCCAAAGCCGCAAGGGCTCTAGAAGATCGCACCGCTCGTGGTAGACTGCCCCCTGAGGAGCCTTCCCCACTGGCGGTGAGTTAGAAGAGGGTCCCGGGTTTTTGTTTTATTTTTCGTGTTTCATTTAATTGTCCAACAAGAAGCTAGGGAAATTAGAAACACCCCCTGCAGATCCCCGCTTGCAGGGGGCGGGTCTACATACTGTCGGTTTCGACCTGTTGTCCCAAAGTCCCCCTTAAGGCACCTTCTTTGAGACGTCTGTTTTTAATTTTGTCTTCTTCTTTGCTCTTATCTTTCTCACCCTTCGTTCCGTTCTGAACTGTTTTTTATGGTGTTTTTAACATTTTTGAATTTTTTGGCTCAATCCTACTTCATTCTTATCGTCCCGGCTTCTTGTCTCTTCCCTATCTCTCTTCCTATTAACTAATCACTCAAACGAACCCAACAAAAATACTCTAAATGCTTTTTGATGTGAATCTCTTTCCTCTTTGTTGTGGCTGCCTCGTTTTCCATTAAACAGATTCCAAGTAACCCTCCTTCCCTTCTTTGCCTTTTCTGAATTCCTTTCGAGCCTTCTTCTTTTTCTCTTTACATTCTTCATTTCATCCACTTCTACCCTCTCCTTTACTAACTTCTTTTTTCCCTGCGCCCTCTAATACTCTGTTTATTTCTGCTATCATTGTTTCCATCTCTTTATCTACATTTCTCTCTCCCATTTTAATATTCGATATCTTTGTCCCAAACTGTTACTTTTCTTCTATTGACCAATCCCCTCTTCCTGTTTTTTACCTTTACTTCCTTTCTATCCTTATTGTTATGACGCTTTTCTATATAATGTTATTGTTATGGGAAAGTGATCCGAATCTATGCAGAGGAATGTTGTAAGAAATATTCCCAAAGTTTTGCAGACAATATCAAAAGTTTTCGGAAAATTTCCTAAAAAATTGTAATTGTCCTTAAATATCCAAAGTTTTAGAAAACTTTCTTCTTATTTAATGAATTACCAGACATTAAGGAAAATTCACTAAAATATAATCCGAGTTTAATGACAACTAAAATTTCTTACCCTATGATAATACGAACCTGGAGTCTGGAGTCCTAACCATTACTCTGACGTAAACAATTGAAAGTTAGTGAAAAATTTCTTCCTTTTTCGAGCTGAACAAAGTCGATAATCGATCCAAAAAGATGATGAGGTCGTTTATTATTGTTTTACTTTATTTAAATGTTAAACAAACAAATAATTTGAACCCATTGCAGTTTTAGGTGGTATATCAGAGAATGTTTCAGGAATTGGAGCCAGTTAACATTTCGATTAAGATTCAAATTGGCGGTAATTTAAAATTACGGTTTACACGCGGTTTACTCGCTCTACTAGAAAATACCGTCTGATTGAGCGTTGGGGACCTACTGGAGTATCACCGACTTCTTCTGGGGTCAATGGGGTAACCTTGCCGGTTTCCATGTTTATTTTTACCCGTTTTTTGGTACGACTGCGATATATTCCAGCAAGAGTATCCTGAGTCTCCAATATTGCAAAAACATCACCATCGGGTGCTGATACAACAACTTGTTCTTGGGTTGGCATGGGCCCAAAGGTAGAATGTTCTAGTTGTAATTTTATTGGTTTATCGGCAGGAAAAGTGTATCTTCGTAGTTCGAATGTCTGGTGCGGGTTCGCACGAGAAATAAGCCGAATAAATCTAAGTTCTTCAAGTTCGTATCCATGCCCGTGAGGAGAAGGAAGCCTGGTAGGTGGGCGCATGGAAGACGGAGACCTGGACTTGATAGTAGGAACCCTGGTCCTGGCAGGAGGAGATCTGGATCTGCATCTGGCAGGAGGAGCGTACCTATCAGGAGAATCATACTGCGCACTTAAATCTGCAAGAAGAAACAAAGGATTAATATTTTTATAATGTACATTGTTATTTCAACAAACCCTTTTCGGGTATTTCGATACTTGATCAACTACTAATTTAGAGCGTTTAATTTTAATAACTGAATTTTTATCACTTTGGACTTTTAAGTATTCCCGCCATTCCCATCCTTTTCTGACTAGATTTTTTTCGACAAATCAGTCTGCAGGCTATAGTTCTTATCCGATTGTACGTTCTTTTAAAAAAATCAAAGCAGTGGATCCAGTGAAACCAACAAACCCTCATTTCAAATTCTTTAGAAACTATTGTATGAGGATACGATACTCGAACGACTTCAATCCACCCTTGATATACAGAAAGATATCCGTGTCAAGACTACATGGTGTTCTGGAAAAGGTTTATAGTTCGGAGGAACACACCACGAGAAAAGCGATTACCATCATCCTCCTAGTAATACATAATTAAATAATTAGGTAAGTCAAAAATCCTCTATTGCTATCCCTTATTTCCTTCCATAATTTATTCAAGCTTCTTCACTAAGGTTTTTTCCTTTTTTGAAAGGGTCAGCATGAGGATGAAGTTTGTGGCATATTCTGGCAGTTCCATGCTGTAAGTATCAATTTAAAAATATGAAATCATACAAAAAAAAAAAACTTAAACATTCCAACCTACTTCCCTTCTCCGTTATCAGTTTATCTTCAAAGTTCCATGCTCTCTTCATTTGCTAATTATCATTTTTCCTCTACCTATTTTCTCCCTAAATATATATCCTGGGCAGCTCCATCTCACTCCCATTACGCATCTCCGGAATCTCTTCTGCGCACTTTCCAATCTCTTGTGCTCCTTGAACCTTCTTTCTCCTATACTCCACACCTGCCTCATTACTTTTCTCGCACATTCTACCCCTTTCCTAACCTGTAACTCACTAATAAGATCACGTCGTGCGCGTTCGCTGAGCTATTTCCCAATAACGTTTCCCCTTTTCATTTTTTCATCCAGTTTCTCCTCAAACCCATTTCTATTCACTTCCAGCACATTTAGATTTGTTCTAACAGCCAAACAGCACTTAAGGCATCTGAAGAGTTTACTCCCAGACTAGTCTGGAGTTCCCTTCAAGATCTTCTTAAGGTTGCCGGTAAAACTGGGTCAGTCTGATCTGGGTTCCCAGCCATGAAGATATTGAAGGTAATGAGAAAGCAGATGCACTGGCTAAGATGGGAGCTTCACAACCCCTGATTGGCCCGGAATCCTACTACGAGATACTGCAGTATCGGTATCGGAGCATGCCAGATATTGGAAGGGAACCAAAAAATGGGGCATTCTAGGAATTTCATATCTGGTACATATACTGAGAGGACTAATGAACTGTTGAACATGGAAAGAAGGCAGCTTGATGTCGTATTAGGGATGCTTACTGGACACTGCCGACTGAGAAAACGCTTGACCAACCTCAGGATCGGAGACAACCCTCGTTGTAGAAAGTGTGATTTTCGTGAGGAAACAGCTCATCAGATAGTTAATGAATGTAATGCACTGGCGTGACTTAGAAACAATTACCTGGGGGATTATTTTCTCAACCCAGAAATCGTTCAGGATATCTCCTGCAAATCAGTGTATGCCTTTCTGATAAGGACTGACCTTATGGGAGATGGTTAAATTCTAGGGTGTAGTACAATAGGTTTTACTGCAGTACTTTGAGCAGCTGTTGCCCTGCCCTACTGTATAATAATAATCTTCTAGACTACGATCAACAAAGTAGGCCCTTTCCTTGAGTAACGTCACATATTATTATATTATTAAATTATTATATTATTATATCATTATATTTACCAATAGAATTGCGATTCCACGTGAATACAAGGTGGAGTTGCCAGTGTGAGTTTTGGAGTTTTTGGTTGAGAAAAAGTGAGACCAAGGGTGAAGGGAGGTTTCGCGAAGGTGAAGAAAGGTAACTAAACTCAGTAACAGTGAGTGTGAGAAAGGAGAAGTACAGTTGAAATAAAAAGTGAACGAACAAAAAGTGGCACGCCGAGAGTGTGAGGTCAGGGTTTGGACCGGAAAGGCGCTGAAAGAAGAAAGCAGAGCTAGTGACGCCTAGTAGAGAGTAGAGAAAGTGCAGAAAGGAGTTTGCCTTGAGCAGTAGTGACGAAAGAGACGAAAGTGTTTAAAAAATCAGCTGGGCTGAGTGATAGTTGAACGAAGAGAAAGAACTGTGACAGAAGAAGTGCTAGCATACGAATAAAGTGAGATGGGTGATGAGAAGAAGGAGAAGAAACAGAAGAGTGAAAAGGAGGGAGAGATAAAAGGGGCTTAGAAGCATGCGGTGGACATGCTGGAAGTGCGACAGAACAAATTCATCACGGACCTGAAATTGGAATAGGAGATTGAAAGAGCAGGTATGATAAGTGAAAGGGAGATAGACAGGGGAAATTTTGAGGGAACGCTGCATAAGATGGTGGAAAAGTTGGAACTTAGCGCGAAGTTGAAAAGATTGCAGGAAAGAAAGAAAAAAAAAGAGAAATTAAAGAGATGGGATGCCAGACGGATGAGAAAGAGAGAACATGGAGGGAGA